>WEDG01000028.1:0-152500 GCA_017591395.1 Schistocephalus solidus | reverse complement strand
AAGAACTCTCTTATTTCTTTCTATTTGAGCGTTTTTCGTTATGCTTGCTTCTTTTAGGCCCAGTTCTAAGATTGTAATTGCACAAATGAGTGGCCGAATTTATTCTGAGATTTTGCGAAGAAATGTCAATCTTCTGCCCTTTCCGTTTAAATTTTCCGTTGTCATTAATAGTCAACTGCGGATAGATATTGTCTGGACATCTTTCACGTACAGCGTGACAGAGAAAAATGACGGCATGTGGCGGCTTTTCGTATGCATGCTTGTTTACCGTTCCAACTATCGGTGTGATAAAACAAAATACAGTCACAAGAGTTTATTACTGAGGTTTTTGGCATGAGACGTCACTAATTTGCAAAACATTTTTTAAAAACTTAACTCTTCCTTGTTTTCGCAAAAACAATTTGGTTTCTCGTATCACCATTCTCTTGATTTTCGTGAACGCAGGATCAAATCTTCGTTCTCTGAAGGGATATATTTAAAACTTTTCTAGTTTATATTAATATTTATTTATAATATAATGCGCACACACAGGAAGGTTTGGTGCAGAAGGTGCAATAGCCTAGGAAAACACATGGAAATCAAGAAACATCGGATTTTGCCCCATTTCGCCTTCAATAAACAGGTCTTAAATGAACTCTTCTTTAGTAAACAGCTTTTTGCACCGCAAGTTAGTACAAAAATAAAACAATTAACAAACTTAAAATGTGTGCGATACTTTCACCTTACGTTTCGAGGACAAAATAAATGAGTTAGGCAATCTACTGTTTGTAAGGTTTTTTCGGAATCTAATATCTGCTGTGCATTATTTTTGTGCAACCCAAAGTATTCTTCGACTTACTTCGGTCTTATTCGAAACAATTGGGAGATTTGATTTTATGTATGCTCGACTGAGCTAATGCTTTCGTCAGTAAAGCCCTTAGGCAAGCCAACCTTTTCTTTGTTCTTTTAGGACCCATTTGTTTCGCTTGGCTGGTTAAGCCCCGCGCAAAAGTTGATTTTTGATGAGTACTGCAACCGTTACGGTGTCCGGACCTGTCAACGTCACTTGATTTTTCTCCAAGAACTGATTAGGTGCGGTGAGGAAGACATCACAGTTGACATGGACCTGCTATATCAGTCGTACGTCATCTGCGCTGATCATGTCCATGGAAAGGCGTAAGTATTTCCCTTTTCCAATTACATTCTGTACACTGGACTGACAGAATTTGCATCAAAAAATGAAATGCATAACGCAATTCACACAGGCGCGTGCTGATCATCGACGTAAAATGTGTTACTGTATAGAGGACTGTGCACATTTTATCGCGCAAGCTTCGTGTCAAATTCACGGTGAAGCATTTCCTGGTCTTTTGGCTTGCCAACCAAAAAATATTGATCAATTGACTACTGATATACCCGTGAACATTTTGAGTTCCGAGTCGGCGTTCAAGAACCGTAGTCGTTCTGGGTTCCTTTTTTTTCTCGTGACATTTTCATCCTCCACCGCGTCATGATTTCAATTATTGGTTATAGCTCGTCAATGTTCGCCACATGTGTAGTATACACGGTCGTACATGTAAACGAAAATTAGTGTATTTTATCTCGCATTTCTTTGACCTAGTCTACCTCTCACAAAGTTTTGAGGTCGTGGTTTCGAACATCCATGGTCAAAGTAGATTATCTAACTGCCGGAAATCCCGTCTACCGTCGACATCTTCATCCGCATCTCCAAAAGTCCTGAGAGCGGACCGTCCTTCGCTGAACTGGACTTAAGTTCATCGGCGGCGCCAAAGGCTAATTCGTCTACCGTTTAACATTCGCCAAACAACTACTAACTGCTTTCCTCCTGGATCGCATAATTTTAAATTTTACTAGCTCGAAGATTTTATTTGGATCAATGCGTACATCTGAACCGTTGCATCTTGCACAGATTCCGGTTTGGCAGCTCTTTACCTGTTAAGCTTTTTAATTTCGCAGAAATTACGGTGATAAATACAAACAAACTTTTGAGCACACATTTTACATCTGTTCTGTTCTGTGACTCGTTTATTCTCAGTAACTTTATATCGCCTACATTCAATGTTCTTCCCAAGTTACTTATGCTCAAGTTATTGGTGAGGGCAATTTCCCGCAGTTTCTCATTGTACCGTATGGCTGTTCGCAGACGATCTATCTACTCTTTCCGCGTTTGATTAAGCGTCCTTCTCTCTGAACTCACTAAAGAGATCTAGAAACAGAGGTAGACGAGCTTTTGGTGTCACACTTGTCCTCATGCACATCGACCCCTGTGTTGTCGTCATTCTCATGGGACTCGAAATATTCCTCATCGCAAGTAGCAACACGACGCCGAACTGTGGCTAATGGGATAGTGAGTTTACTCGGACTCAGATCCCGAATTTACCGACCCAGTTCTTATCTATGACTGACTGGCAATAACAAGAAAAACATAGTCGATGCTTCTATTCTCCCTCTTCTACTTTTCTATAATAACGTCCGAATAAAATGTGTCGTTTCAGTTAAGAAAATAAATCCTTGCTAGTATGTAATGTTCTGGATAGAAGTATCTTGGCAGAAAGGCTAACGCGTCCAGGGCAGGTGAAACAAAATTGGTTAAACTTTGATTTGTAATCATTTATGTGGGATGGCCAATGCGTTTTAATTCATCAGGTTATAATTTATGTACTTTTTATCTGTTCGGTTGGTTCTAGACATACATTTGCTTTTTTAACGACTATGCCGGGCTTTTATGAACTCGCCTAGGCGTAGACATGATCCACCGTAGAAAAACAGTTTCGTTTTTTAAAAAACAGGATATTTATCATCGAAGTTGGTTAACCATCAGAGCCACTCTTGTGTTTTCACATATTTCTAATATTTTTGGCCCTCGTTCGCCGCAAAAATATCATACGGCTTTTAGTGAATTGTTCCTATGTTCACCAAATTCATCCTACCGTAGGAGTAAAAATCCCCCATGTTGGATATTGCAGTCCCTGTTTTCACATTTTCTCGATTTTCACAACCTTCTAGTCAAGCAGTTTTTTCTAATACCTGTTCGTATATCTCAGTGTATCGAAAGAAACACGTCCCGTCACGTTAACAGATAATTGCGGTAAAAAATTATCTCATTGAGCAACACTAAGGCAATTGAGAAAGTTAAGAGGTTCAAAAATAATCAAATGACAAACCTCGTGAAAGCCAAAAGCTGTAAAAATCCATCTGCCTCTAAATCCTTTTTATGAAGTGTGTTTAAAAATTTCCAAACATTGAAACTTAATTGATAGTTATAGTTTGTTTGCAGGTGGGAAATACGTTGGTTCTCAAAAATATTTTCAGTCAAAAACTATTGTTCGATGTTTTCCAAAGTCATTTGAAATTTTCTTCCATCCCAATAAGCATTGGAATAATTGAGCAAGTCTGTGATTAAAACGTTTTAACAGATTTATGCTAATGTCTTCCGACTTTCTGACCATATGGTGTAAAGTTTTCTAGGATTAAATCAAACGCATATTAGCGTGATTGCGACAGTATCGTTCAAGGTCACCGGCCTCATATAATCTTAAGTGTCAGTATCAACCAGGAAAGATACGGCTATTTCGTAGCGCACCGTAACTTAATTTGAAAGTCAGAGTTTCTAGCCTGTTTCCCTAGTAAGCATCCACTGACTACTATTTTTGGACTGTTTGGCTTTCTGTTCAGCCCAGTGCACTTGTTCTAATAGTTGCAACTTATGGCTCAGAGATGGTTAAGTGCGTTATGTTCGTTAGAACACTTCTGAATGAGTAAATGACCCCAAATCTTTGTTTCAGAAAACGTTTGTGTCTTCGCCTATTTTTACCGGATCGATACCTCTGTTGTTTCCGAAAGGAAGCTATTCTCGTTGTCTCCTACTCCCAACCCAATCTCCTCCAAATGTGTTTCCTAATTACACAAGGATTAGTGGACCAATTAGATTGCTTATCCCAGCTAACTGCCTATTTTCAACACTCAATTTTAGTCAGGGAAATGCGGAAATCAACACGGTTCTCAGCGCGGAGATTGAAGATTTTCAGGCTGTACGTGCTCGTCTTTTAGCCTTTCTAGAGAAGCGATTAACTGGATTTCGGTACTACTTCCCCTTCAATCGACCGGAGGCGGCCTTGGAAAACTTGCTTATCCTTATGGAAAGGGTAAATATTTACATTTTTTTTAACTCAAGCACTGTTTCCAGCCTCAGTTTTACATCGCGAGTTTGGTCGTCGGCCGCTCAATTCTAACCCAACCTCGGTGCATTGTCGTGTTTTATGCTCCGACAGCTCAATCAGAATCATTGCCAATAGTAATGAAAATTTTGTTGCTTTTATTTCATTAACAGCTGCAATTTGCCAAATTTCTGGCCAAATAATACAGCTCGTTAGCGTAAACAAATGCATAGAAAATTTCCGTTGAAGACAAAATTTGCTGGGAGATTACATATTAATATTTTCTGCTCTCCATCCCTTCTTAAGTTTGGCGCAGGGACGTGCCTTTCCAGCTCCCGGACAAAACTAAAGGAAGAAAGTTTGCGCAAAACCCTGATGAAATGGCCAAAAGATCTTTTTTCACACGTTCGGCTGCTTTCTAAAACGCCTGAACGTTGTCTTGTGCCGTAAGGCCTGTGCAGACTCTAATGTCCACCTTTAACCACGTTGTGCCGCTGAGGTCCTTCTCACCAAGAAGCATTGCAAACTATCCTCTATCTGAACGTGAGCACGTGCACTGAGAATGTTATTTGTGCATAGCTATCTGTTATAAGGAAATCTGAACACAAATTGAGGAGACAGTTGATGGAAAAATATTGTGCTGCAGCAACTGTCGCCTGTTGGTCTACGTTTTGGCAGGAATGTGAGGCAGTGAGATCGAAGGATCATAATGATCAGAGTTCACGATCGCAGTTGTACCTGCAGCCTCTTAGGGCATTTTGAGGAGGAGGGCACGAGGTTGTCCTTGAGGGCTGCCTCTGCAGTCTTGAGCCTCATTATTTACTCCTGTGCAGATTTTAAACTCTTCACCTATCCGTAACTTTGCAAAACTTTGCGTAGCTGATTCCTTCTTCACTACCTCGAGACAGCTTATTGAGTGGCATGTCCATCATTGCTTATGATGGCTCCAGCTTTCCTAAAGGGATAGTTATGGGTCACTGAATAGTTGACTGTCGCTTTCTTTGCCCTTAGAGCGACTCACTGCACGCCCGCTTTTTGCTGATCGAATAGTGAACTATCTTCACGTGCAAATCTCGTTCGACCATTTTCATTGGTTTAGATTAACCTCACATTTTTATCTAGAGTTCGCAGAGGCGGTTGCGAGGCGACAAGCAATCAGCAGTGGAGAATTGCTACTGTAAATAACACTGATAACTAGGTCATCCTTTCTCGTTTATCGGCCTCCATTAGCTGACCAGGTGGTGATGACTGAGGCCTCAAACCTGAACCCTATGATCGTTCATCATTCGATTCGAACTTTCTACCAATAATCCACGTAGAATAAGGAAGGATTTGTTATTTTTCTGAGTTATTATGCTCGTTCAGGAGTTCATCGTCAGAATAAAAAGCAGCAACAGCAGAAAAAGTGACAATTATGGATAGTAATACCCAATCAAGGAACAGTGACGTATGTCCAGAGGTGACTTCCAGGTTGGTTGATGCATCGATTGACAGAGTTTTCATCCGGGACTTCGGTTTCAATCAGCTCTCGGCTTGTCCTGTTTCCAGCATCTACGATTACCTTGACGGTTCTGAAGTTGGACTCGTGAACCGTTTGGAAGGTGTAGGTAGCCCCTTCTGATAATTCATCATCCTGTCGCACAGCCATCAGATGTTTGTGTATAAACGATCTGAGCAGGCATTTGATATAATCTGTGTAATTACAAGAAAAATTAAGGTAGGGGATACGATGCACGGCACCAGCCTGGCTATCCGATAAGAATTTAGTCAACCGATGCGCTGGTCTGGCATCCACATAGATCTGCGCAGTTGCATCCAGACCTGCGGTATTGGTCGATGATTAGCTAGTTGACAGCAAATTCCGTGAGAAACGTCCCCAGCCGTTTGTTACTACGTGTAAGGACGAGTATTTTCGGCGTCATATTTTGCGTTTTTCGATTGCTTCCATGCCCGTTACGGGTTTCTTTGCAAATTGTATACTTTTAGGTCATCAATCAATCAAATGATGATACCGCTGGCGCTGAAGCTGTACACTCCGTAGTTCGCATCTGTCTACGCAATGCGGCTGTTTTAAATTATGAACGGATTTCAGATTTCGCAAGAAAAGAAGGTAAGTTGAGGAGACATTTTTTGTTAATCTTGCTGACTCTTATCATAGTCCCGCTGAAATTTTATTTTTGTGCCCTCCATAAATTTCATGTCACAGGAGGATCCGATATGCTTACGATGGGAGTGGTTAGCGCATTGGTGAAATATTTCGTTAGCACTGTCTTTTAGACTTATTTCACTGCTTCGATTATTATTCATTTGACAGATACTTGTCGAGTTTATGACCTCTGTAGCGTTGAAGCGATAATATTATTTTTTTTCTCGGTGGGTTTAAGGTCCGCTATGGAAGGTCAGTAATATTACTAAGGAGCATGCTGCGCAACGCCCTAATAGGACGACTGTATCGCAGCAAATTATATGGCATGACCGTAATAACTGAACGAAAGAACCAGTTTTGTCGTAGATGGCAAGTGCTTATTGAGATAAACGCATTATTAGGAGGGAAGGTCTGAGGATGCAGGCTGTTGTTGAACCGTCGAAGGTGGCAGGAGGAATTCTTGGAATTGACTGCTGTGGGGGAGGGCAGAAGCCCGCTTATACAGCTGTCGTGTCTGCCGCAGGACAAAACCGATACCCTGACTTCAATTGAATTTTGATTACTTAAAGCAACCAATTTTTTTCAGTTTCTCCGTAATTATCAGGCCATAACCGCACAGCTAGGAAAGAAACTTGTTATTTGGCAACTACCTATGGTGCAGTTCCACTGAGAAAATAGAGCACAGGAACTCCTGTAGAAGGGAGGGGTGATAATAGTAGTTTTATCTCTGCGGCTGATTGGCGAGGTAATTGACAGGGTATGTAAAAGCCCTGGAGAAAATTCGTATTTTGCCATAACTTTGTTTTAATACTCCAATGCGGTGCTGGAGAAGATGCGCAATATGAACTATAGGGACGTGAAGACGGACGGAAAACAACACAGCCTGCGGCAAGTAAGATTAACCCTTACCTTGAACCCAACCTAAATCTATCCCTTAGCATTTTCGGAAGCTCAGCCAGGAGTGTATCCCTAATATACCCTGCCTACCTGAATCAAAATCACAGGCATGTTATAGTAATAAAAACCAAGGACTTACCTTTTAGATCGTCGCCTGTTTTGTTATTGGTTTCCTTAACAAAGCCATGGCAGTCGGGACTTTAGTGAAGAGGTTAAGCGCCTAATAAAATTACTCAAGTCCCATTAAATGTATAATATCTCCTCCATCTGATGTTCGTCTTGGAATCGAGCATGTGCATCCGCGGATAAATCTGATTTAGTTTTTCGTTTTTACACTCTGAAAATGCAGTGTTTCGAAAGTAGTATTACCGAAAGCACATGAGTGGTGGGTCAAATTTTTTCTCCTTAATTTTATCCCTGTTAACCGTGTTCTAAACATTTAAGATTTTGTTTCATTTTTGAAATTTTAGCAAAGAAGAATCAGGATCCAGACGACGGTAAGTGGGGTTTTGTAATGATGACTTCTCGTATGCTTTCACTTAAAAGTACACCACTCAATATGGTATTACCAAAAACCTCAAAATTAATGTTCGTACCCTGCATGCTAGATACATTAAACAAGTCAAAGGCGATGAAATAAGCAGAATTTAATGGCGTCATAAAATTTCGCGGCCTCTAGTCCAACTGCATACGGTCATTGCCTATTAATAATTCAAGATAAACAGTCCAATACGGACACGAAAATCGATATAGAGACGAGAACCATAACTCTGTATGCAGCTGGATCATGTGATCAACCTCGCACTGCCGTGGTAAGGAATGACAATAGACGAAGCTGCATTCCCGCACCCCTCCTCCCATTCCCCCCCCCGCATGACTGTTATTCCGCACGGGACTCTGTTAATCACGCTTGACATGTTTTGACTGAAATCTGAACTGGTTTGCTTAGATAAGTTTTCCTTCCCCTTTTTCCCTCTCACAGTGTGCACCCACATGTATCAGACCCATAGTTAATGCTTTATTTACCTATCACGTTTCACCCCTCTAGGTCAATATATAATAAGACAGTCTATCTTGAATTATTAATAGGCAATGACCGTATGCAGTTGATAAAGAGGTCGTGAAATTATAGGACGTTATTAAATTCTGCTTATTTCGGCGCCTTTGCCTTGTTCATATTTATCCCGGGAAAATCGTGCTTCAAGAAAAATTTAAGACAGAGTAGCTTTTCCATCCGCCACCTTGAACTACCCGTTGGTTAGAATTGCAATGTCCTAATCATTGAGTCACGTGCCCGTTGTCCAGTCGGCTGTTATTCTGTCCATATATACATATATATATATATATATATATATATATATATATATATATATATATATATATATATATATATATATATATATATATATATATATATATATATAAGTCATGTATATAAAAAGTCATGTCCGAATCACCTGACTCCATGTCCTGCACTTAATAATTTCAGAAATTATTTACCCGATTATTCTCTGGAGTCCATATACCAGAAACCGCATAGAGAACGCTGGGGACCCACTGAGGAGCCGAACCCTCGTTGCTGTGTCACACAGCAGCAGAAACATCGGCGAAACACGTGTCTGGGCTTTTTAGCTAGTATCTATGTCGGAAGTACGGTATAACGTCTTTTGTCATATAAGATTCATACTACTTGTAGTACTACTTGTTTGTAGAATGGGCATTACGTGGTTATTTCACAGTAGTTGATTTTCTTCGACCCACATGTTCATAAAAAATAATCGGGTCTGACGCTGAATAGTCATGTGCGAATAACCTGAATCCATGTCCTGCACTTAATAATTTCAAAAATTATTTACCCGATTATTCTCTGGAGTCCATATACCAGAAACCGCATAGAATGCTAGACCCACTGAGGAGCCGAACCCTCGTTGTGTCACGCAGCAGCAGAAACATCGGCGAAACACGTGTCTGGGCTTTTAGCTAGTATCTATGTCGGAAGTACGGTATAACGTCTTTGTCATATATATATATATATATATATATATATATATATATATATATATATATATATATATATATATATATATATATATATGATAGCGTGTGGCTCACCGATCTGCTTTAAGGAACATTTATGTTCCGTTGTGCCCTGGAACTCAGACTAGAGTACTCACAGGCAGTCGCATAGCGACATGTAGCATATGTTGTTAATGTGGTAGAGCGTTCGACTCAAATACCAAAGGTCGCGGGTTCGAATCCCAGGTGTGCCACACTTGGGATTGGGTATGACTGGCTGATGATGGCTAATAAGCCAGAAATGGCCATTCCGGTCTCCCCTTTGTCTCTTGTCGGTTCCACATTAACGAAATATATATACATATATATATATATATATATATATATATATATATATATATATATATATATATATATATATATATATATATATGGCACAGATATTATACCGTACTTACGACATAGGTACTAGCTAAAAGCCAGACGCGTGTTTCGCCGATGTTTCTGCTGCTGCGTGACGCAGCAACGAATGTTTCGGCTCCTCAGTTGATCCCCAGCGTTCTCTATGCGGTTTCTGGTATATGGACTCCAGAGAATAATCAAGGAAATAATTTCTGAGATTATCAAGTGCAGGACATGAAGTCAGATGATTCGGACATGACTTTTTATGGTCAGCCTCGAAATTTCAATGAACATTTAGGTTGATTGTCTTCGACCCAAATGTTCATTGAAATTTCGGTTCTGACCCTAAAACGTCATGTCCGAATCATCTGACTCCATGTTCTGCACTTGATAATTTCAGAAATTATTTCCTTGACATATATATCTGGTAGCCCAGTTCCTCTTCAGACAAATGAGAATATACAGAAAACAGCTAACCTTAAAAAATGCCTAATATAAGATTCTATGGTTGGCCAGTAGACGTCCGGTCGATAGTGTCTGTTTTCGCTTCCACTTGTCCTTGAGAAATTCGTAATTGGCATCCAAATAGATATGTATGTTAATGCATACCTCGTCTGAGTGCATTGCCTCCAGGAATTCGATGCATGCGACGACAGCAGTTCAAAGAAAAATATATTTCCAGAGCTACGACCTCCCAGGCGTCAAAAGCAGCCAACTGGCGAACCCTCCCGAATGTATCTCAGCTCATCGAAAGACAGCTCAAGAAACACCATAGAAAAATAGCGCACAAACCTACAACAACTTTGTGCACCCAGCTTGTATGACAGGTTTGGCTATTTCAACAGAAAATAAGTCGTCTATAAAATACCGTGTACCAGTTGTGATGCAGTCTTTGTGGCCAAACCGGGAAATCTCTATCCACCTGTTTACACGAACATCAGTTAGCGGTGAGGAGACTGGACCCCTTATCTCAGGTAGCCATGCACACACTGGACACAGGACACCAATCTGCATGGAAGGATACACATATCGTTGGCGCCTGCCCTCCAAGAAATGGCAGCGAATTCCTGGACGCAATGCACTCAGACGAGGCATGTATTAACAGGCATATCGATTTGGATGCCAATTACAAATTTCTCAAGGTCAAGTGTGAGCGAAAACAGCCACTTTCGATCGGATAAATCAAAATCACTGCAGTCTATTGACTCAAACTGTAGCCAACCATAGAATCTTGTGTTAGGCATTGCTTAAGGTTAAATGTTTTTCCGTGCATTCCCATTTGGCTGAAAACGAACTGGGGCACCAGATTCGAAAATTTACACAAAGTTAGTTCGTTCCCAAATAACTACAACTTAATTTATTAACATTTCTTGGTATGCCGATATATATATATATATATATATATATATAATCTTCACATTAACCCAATCATGACCCTAACCTGCCCTGTAATTTATCGCAGGGCCCCCTGAACGATGGGGATACTTATAACCGAGTCCTACTGACATGTAATCCAGGATATACTTACATACATACAAACCTACGACAGTTCGACCGTCGATTTCGACGAGGTCCACCGTATGCTTCACACCAGGTGGTGCAGGGGCGGTGGCTTGCGCGTGAATTAGTTTAAAGTGATAGTAGCCTTGCGCTGCAGCTACCGCACTCTCTCCTCCTCCCCACCTGAGCCCGGTGTCAAGACAGAGTCAAGAAGACCGGAGATGGGAGAGGGCGCAGGTGGCTGGCGCGGCCGGAACCGCCCCTGGGCGTGCCATCACACCCAGATGTTCGGCATTTGTTAGGGGAGCGCAACCCGAATAACGCCTGCCGTGCCCTGATGTGGCCCCCGTGTTGGTCCAACGCATCTACCACGTAGCCCGTTTATGGGGCCAACATACATACATACGACAGTTCGACCGTCGTAGTCCGACGATGTCCACCGTATGCTCCATTTGAAGGGTGGTGCAGAGACGGTGACTTGCGCGTGAATTAGTTTTAAGTGATAGTAGCCTTGCGCTGCAGCTACCGCACTCTCTCCTCCTCCCCCACCTGAGCCCCGTGTCAAGACAGAGTCAAGAAGACCGGAGGCAGAAGAGGACGCAGGTGGCTGGCGCGGCTGGGTCCCCTAAGTCCTAGCTGCCCCTAGGCGTGCCAACACCTTTTGATACAACCGCCATTGATTACAAACTGGTGTTTTTTGGCTGGATTTGTGGTTCCTGTTCGTCTTTAGTCACGAATTTGGACACTGAAATTTATTTGTAAGATTTTTCGTTTGCACGTTATTGTGTTTTGCACAGCCTATTGACTGGTTCTGCAACTGTGAGTGCAGATATCCACCTCGGGCAGGATGCTTTAATGGAATCTACTCGGGATAATTCCAAATTACTGTCAATGAAAAGCAACATTCCAGTGTTTCCGATGGATGAAGTTGATTGTAGACTTTGATTGGTGTGCAGAATGGGAAGTAGCTCAGAGAGATTGATAATTACCTGATGAAAAGTTTAACAGGGGATAACTTCACTTGATCGCCAGTCCAAGGTTTTATATGCATACTGAAACCCAAGGATTCGGTCTCAGTTTCCTTTATTCTATCGCTTTCAGGCGTACAATACGATGGGGGCTTTAATGAATTTTGCACTGTGTTCAATTTGGTCTCCGAAATCCACTGAGGTCATGATTGCAAATGTTGTGTTTTCATCTCTCGCATTAAATGTCTTTACTTTTATTTAACCCATTCCGTCTAAACAAAAAGGATTCCTTTTTAAGGGAATTAACGTTTCCAGTTCATTGGCCTGGGGCGATTAGTAGTTCTCTATCTGCTGAGGGCGCATACCAGTTCCGAAATCCTCTTTATTTGGGAAGCAAACGTTTTTCGCTGGTCCTTTGTTTGACTATGCAACGCATTTACCTTTGCTCTCTCTAAGACTTCTCTTTTTCATGCGTTGATAACCTCCTTTGTTAAATGTCTTCCTTGCGCTTAGTAGGATAATTTGTTTTTAGAATCATTACTTACAACGCATGTTGATCGCTAGAACTTTCTGATAGTCAGTTACAGTTCTCTAGACTTGGCATAAGTTGGCTGCCGTTGTCCCATCTTCGAAGTGTAGCTATCCCATAACGCTGCGTTGTCTGAAAATTAACTTAATTTTTAACTTTGTTCGATGATCCCTGTGAGGTCCATCTTTACCAGTCAATAACATGTACGCTAAAATTGCTAGCAATAAATGCCTTCTTCCCTGAGTATACTTTATGCAATTCAATTATAAGACGAAATCTGCGATCTGTTATCTGATTAGGCAGCTCGTGTGCTACTGAGTGTGCCAGCTGCTCGACGTACTTGTGCAAATACTTCCGCCTGGCAGTATTCTTTGGCGATTATGGTTATCTTCCAGGTAGCATTGACAATTGACCCTTCTACATTTTGCCTATCCGCGCTAGCGTGTTGATAGCTCCGGCTCCCTCGATGCCTATAAGAAGCCCACATTCTGTGATGTCAATGATTTCAGGTCCAATTTTTTCAATTAACTTTTCATTTTTTGTTTCTTTTAACAGACTTTGCACACTTGCGTAGATGGCAATTCGTATTTATTTTGTCAGTAGAGTCCAGGGTAGAGAATGTGTGGCAACCTCATCAGGAGACGGCAATAGGAACCGCGCGCAATGCATGTGGCTTTCGTCCAATTTTTTGGAACTAAGGTTTAGAATTAAGGTGAAGTTTAGGATCAAGTTGAGGGTTAGGTTTGAGGTTAGGGTTAAGACCGGAGTTTGGATTAGGGTCAGGATTATATTGAGGGTCAAGGTTTGGGTTTGTGTTTATGGTTCAAGTTTAGGATATGGTTAGGGCTAAGATTAAAGTTACAGTTTAGTTAGTGATAGGGTTAAGCCATGTGAATTTTTTCTCTTCCGAATATTTATCGCACGGCCACCTATTTTAAGTGGCCAAGGCGTGCTTATTCCCGTGTTTTTATTAGGCAGCCATGCAAAGCATCCTTACCGAGTCCAGCTTTTACTGACTGGATTTCTTAAGGGGAGAGATACATTGGCAAGTGCTACTTGACTATCCTCGATTTTTAACACCTCCATTTTGTCTATCCTTTTTTTCAAGTCCGTCCATAGTTTCTCAAGTAGGTTGTTTGGCCAGTAAACGCTTCCTTTTACTTATTCCGCTGAGCTATCCAGTCTGCGAGAAACTCAAAAACACAGCCTTACACGCATTTCATTCGAGCCTAAGGGCACGTTTGCCAAACGAGAAGTGCGTAATAATAGGTTTTTAGATGCTGTTCCGGCCCACTAGGTAGGGAGGATTATTGGGTAGGAAACCAAGCTATCATGCCTTGAGTAAAAACAGGTTGTTTTTTAATAGGTTGATAGTATGTATTTTTCGTGGTTTCGGGAAACGCCTTTCGGACATGCTCGCTAATACCGTATAGTGGATGTGTTATCTGGTGTAATGGGTTTTAGTTTAGAAAATATTGACTAAGTAGGGTTTTTATATTGGTTATTGGGTCGTATAATCTCGTGACCTTAGGTTGGTGGCTTTCAATTTAGCTTCTTGCTGACTGCTTGTCAAACATGCGTTCTGTAAACAACCACTGTCTAAATGGTATGAGTTTCCCCTTTACTTCCTATGCCCTTATAAATTCAAATATATTGTTTAGAAAATACACAGACCTATTCTGTCTTGTACCTAAGTGGTAGCAAACGATGTCTTCTCCAAATTGTACACTTGAAGACTTATTCATGAGGCTTCAAGAACCAGGAAATATTGATTTATTTACTGCTTTTTTCAATCTAGAGTCAGATTTAGCGAATACAATAAACTTTGTGCAAGTTCCCCTAGGTAATTTTTCGCAAACCAACCCTAAACAGTCACCGTAACCCACACTTATTGCTGAATTTGAGTAAGTCAGAGCTTAAATGGAATTTGAAGTGAGCGAAAACGTACTAAGTGTTTTTTCACTTCCTATCTACCTCGTAGGGTTGCATTTTTAAGTTTGGTGTGTGTTGGAAGTTAGCAGTTGTTTGATGTTATTGCACAGTGAGCAAATGCGACCTTGATTTTTCTGCCTGTCTACTGAAATCGGTAAGTATTACGGGTTTTACATATGACTGAAGTTCTGTTTGTTTTTTTTCACATCAGATGTATTTGTAGTGAAAAAAACGTTGTTGGGGGACGCTTGTAGGCTGGTTGACCACTGGCTTCCAAAAGCTACAAATATATGAGGAATAAAATTCTGCGTATAAATAAGACACTTGCCGTCACTGCCCTAGTGAACATCCATCTTTTTTCTCAGCCTTCTTCATTGATGAAAACGCCACTTCGATTGCACTGCTCCGAAGCCTAACTTAGCCGTAATTTTAGCGTCTTTATCTAACTAGAACCCTGACTCTCGACAGAATATCTAAACCCTAAGCCCAGTCGTTAATTCTACCTTACTTTCACATCTCTCCGCAGCCTTTCTCTCTGTGCTTATCCCAACCATAACTCCAACCATTTATCCAGCCTCACTCCTAACTGTAACTGAGCACAACATTGGTTGTGATTAATGTTCATGTTCAGATAATCTGTGCTCTTTCGTCACCGGTTCAGTCCTTAACAGAAGAATTCCAGTTTGATTATCTATTGTTCCTGTTTACCGGAAAAACATCAAAGTTCCAATGTTTCAGGTTTCCGATTTTTAGGACTTCTTCAGCTGCTTCCTTTATAGGATCACCCCAATTGGTCATTTAATAGTGCACCGTCTGTGTGACTGTATCATTAGTCGAAAATATGCGAAACCAGACGTAATGAAACTTGGGTAAAACAATGTTTCTGCGCGCATTCCCGTTTGGAGTCTTTGCAAGCAAGCTGTTTTCAAGGTGGTTTAGATTCGGACGAATATATACAACACTATTCTAAAGGATTGGGGTAAACGATTAGGAAAGTCGGGCGAAATTGACTTTTTCATGATATTAATCGATCATTATTGCTCGTGAGTTCTATTAGAGCCCTGTTTACAAATTTAAACTTGGAAAAATCCATATTATTCGGACTGGTTTTCCAGCTTGTGTTGATCAGGAGTTAAGTACCGATACGTTCTTACCGCAGAATGAAGGGATTTCTAGATAACAGATGTCTTCGGGGCGTTAATTTTCCTTGATATTAACGTGTCCATTGGGAACATAACAGGCTCAAGATTCAGTACCTATTAAGCAAAAGTACTTTTAGGCAGCACTTATTTGCTTCTTTAGATTAGTGTTCACCAAACACCGTTTTCCATAATTCCCAGCACAGACATCCCTCCACAGTTGACAACCGGAGCTACTTGAGCACTTACTTTCCTTAGAGTTAGTTGCCACGAAGACCCCATTTTTGGACGGATTTCGGGTTGCGTAGCTTACAGGGATAGCGTTTATTTTCAGAAATGGAAAGGCGAGCGCCGCTCCCTTCGCAGTTCAAAACAAACTGTATCGTAATAAAGTGGCAGAGGGTAATAAAGTGCTGGCAATTTTCGCTTACCTGCTCTTATTTGCTCATCGGCTTAACTAGTCTGTCGCCCATATATACAGCGCGAGTGGCTATCCTTGGGTCCGTGATCTCAGATGACAGTCACAGTTTGGACTGGCTGAATAAAGACAGACAAAATCAGAAACAGCGGTCGTCCTCATCTGATTTCGTCTTCGCCAATAATTTTCTGTGCTTCCTTTACCTGTCCATGTTTTTTAGACTAGAATATTGGGGTTTCAAATCCTGAGCGACTGCCAGCAGATATAACCATCAATTTTGCAGGAGTGCACCGTGTGCCCAGGGCGTGTGATACACTCCACGTCAAACGTTTAGCTGCCCCTGTGTACCTCCCACCTCTCATCTCTGACTTTGAAGGTATTAGGGAGAACTAGCCACTGAGACCGTCGGGCCCGGTCCGAATAGAAAGAGAAGTTCGAGACCACTTGAGAGAATAGTGTATTCTGTACATAAAGATTCGAGAACAGGTTGGAAACCATTGGCAGCCGCACGAGGGTACACGTCCGGCAACGTGAGAGCAGCGTCCCGAGTGGAAGAGTGAGGCCTGTGTCACAGCGCCTTTAGCAAGAGCCTTTCTGAGCCCGTCTTGCCGTTGATTGGTCGGTTTGGTTATCCTTGATTTGCTAAGAATCAGATTACACGTGCATGTACTTGTGAGAGGCACACAGAGTAGGACCACTGGCGTTGCATTAAACTGTGCTCTCTGCAGCCGCCACATCTCGGTAACCGCTTTGTCTGTCGAACTTGGCCAGATAAGGGTGGCTAACCGGTTCGTCGATCCGGTGCAGCTGTTTGAAATGTGGTTCGTGCAATATACACGAAAAAGTAGCGTTTAGTTGCACACCTAAACAGTATGACAGTACAGCCACTGCATCCGATCGCATTTTCGGCTAATTTGGCTGGGACTGGTTACTGACAAGATGGAACACGGGACATAGATTGGTACCGATCCATCGCTTACATGCTACCTTAAGCCTCACGCGCTAGAGGTTGTGGCCTGAAAACCGGTTAGCTGACATGCCAACACCCTTCTCCCATTCCTTTGAGGGCTAGGCTTCCATGACGCCCTGATTTTGTCTGACGGCAATCCTCACTTATTTTGGTCAAAGCACTTTTGTCGCACACCTTGGAAGTCAGCCTCCTCTCATGTCAGTCGCAACAGCAGCCTGGAATGTCTGATCAGTCCTATTATGGCTACGGACTAGAAAAGAATGTCTGTTGGGCTGAGTTCTGACCTCCCCCAACATCTCCCCTATAAAGTAGTTGTCCAACCTATAGATAATGCAGTTTGTTTTTAATCTCTATAGTTCCCTGTTGTTGTATCACTTAACCTTCTTACAACTTAAGTTCCGTCTTGCCATATCTTGGGAAAGCCTATCGCCGGCTCTTTCCAGTGTTCGTCGCTCTTAATCACCTTTAAGTATAAGTAAAAAAGGAAGTGATTTGATTCTGCGTTCAATCCCACTTTCTGCCATTCAACCGGTGATCGGGCGTATTGTTGATTCCCGCGTTCTACTCCCAGACTCGT
This sequence comes from Schistocephalus solidus, assembly GCA_017591395.1. Classification (NCBI taxonomy): domain Eukaryota; kingdom Metazoa; phylum Platyhelminthes; class Cestoda; order Diphyllobothriidea; family Diphyllobothriidae; genus Schistocephalus; species Schistocephalus solidus. The sequence continues at coordinate 134,849 of WEDG01000028.1, read as the reverse complement.
ACAGCTTTTCTATTGTGTCCTCGTTGGGGAATAAGGTAAAAGCTTTATGTCCAAACGCGCAGGACAGTCGATTTTAGGCTCCTTCCTTTCCCACGCCCTAGTAGATTGCCCGGGCATGTCCACCAAACGGCAAGTATATTGAGCGTAACGTCTGGCAGGGCATGAAAGCTTCCGTCTACGCCGGCCACGCGGACATCCAGCAGTCGTTAAGGCCGCGCACGGGCGCACGACACCTTAAACAATGCACATATACGGGTGCAAGTTACGCTTTCTTTTACACTATAACCGCCCAAAGGAAGAAAGACCAGATATTGGATCCGTCTTCGGCATCAGAAATGACACTGTCAGAATGTTAACTTTTCTCTCACACGATCGTCTAAATGCATTAAAGCTACTTCTTCACGAGGACCCTAGGCCCGCATACTGAAAACACCAGTCTCGGTTGGATCCAACGTGTTTCCTTCTGGAAGAAATAGCTTTGTAGTCTATGTAAAACCATGACTACCTAAAAAGTTGCTGTGGGAGATGCAAGACTGAAAAGGTGACTAAAATTCAAATATGTGCTGACCGTAATGAAGCGATAAATGTTTTTGTGCCATCAAAAGCAATATGTGAGTGTACGCACACCGGAACTGTGATGCGCTCAGCTCAGGCGGAATGACCTTCTTGTCGGCGATTTATCCCATCGGGATCTTCGGGCCGAATAGGTTAGGCGCGCCCGTAACCGCCCACATTTGGTTCGCGAGGCAGGATTCAACAAACTCCCTCAAGTGTTAATCAACGTTGACCTTAATCGTCCATCTTTCTCGTAGGACACGAGCAGGACAATGTAACAAATGTCCAATGAAAAAGCGCCTGACGCTCATGCGGTTTTTGTCAACGGCAATAACTGTGGTGGTTTTTAACTTTTGCATGAACTGACATGCATGCCTTCAAAAGGGACGGGCACACGAACAAAGGCTTCTAGGACGCCACAAATTTGCTCGCATTCTAGCCATCGCCTAAATTTTCCTCTGAATAGGGACTCCCTTCAGGGGCACATTTTTGCTTCCCGATGCATTGTGAAACAGTCAACCTGATCTTCCCTGCGCAGTATTCTCAGGTAAAGTGTGGCGAAATGAGGTCCATCATCTACACCACCGTCTACTCAATCTTCATCACATTCGCTGCGCCATCCCGAACCAACGCAAACATGAACGGAGAGGGATATAAAAAGTAATAATTAAATATGGATGTCCAGAAACGTTCATATCGATGGTCAGGCAACTACGCAACCGCATGATGGTGCGCTCAAAAAACAGCTAATCAATCGCGGAAGCCCGTGTGGCTACAACTGCGGTAAAGCAGGCTTGCTTACTTGTCCGAAACTCTTCAACCTCAGGTTCTCACTGGTGTTGGACGGTTTACAAGAGGATCAACCAGCCGTCGACATTACCAACTGTGCAGACGGCAACTTCTTCAAAATCTATCGCACGTAGCCTGTCTGGGTACCTCCAAAACCAAAATGCTTGTCCTTTTGCGAAAAAATATGTCTAAAACGACGAAAATGGAAAGAAGATGAATTGATTTTACTGTCTTTCTGGGTCAAAATGTACCTACCTTGGACTACCTAGTAAAATGCAGAAGACCGTGGTTTTACAATGGCCGGTACGAACTACTAAATACAACGAACCCACCGTACCTACAAATGGCGGTCATTTTTCAGCTGTACCTGGAGGCGCTATTTTTGTAAATATCAGAATCGGGAACGGAACTGCTGCTCGTATCCTAAAGGTTAGCCAGGCCTTCGGCAGGTTACAATATTCAATCCGGCATTGTCGTTACATTTCGTGCTCCTCAGGTAAACTATAGGGACTGACTAGGCTCCTCTACGAGGTAAATATTTCGTTCGTTTACAAAAACAAAACGGGAAAACAAAAACATTTTGAAAATTCAAACCGCTGAACATATTTTTTTCAGTACTGCATCACCAGCCCATGCAATTATACAGAGACTGGAAAACATGAGAATTCAACAGATCTTATAAGTGTCTCATGAGTTCCCAGGCCGCCCGCATGAGTAATTCGGTCTGCTGGATCTGAGAGAGGGGGTGAGGGTAGGATGTGAGCAATGGCTGTAGGTTGATTAGGCAGTGTGCATGACCTTTATACTGGGGTGTAGGAGGCGTGTGATCATCACTCGGCAATGGAAGACGAAGTGTGTTTACAAATGCCTTCTGACAACACAGTTTTGAACCCGCTACGCGTATAGACACTGTCCCAACCGTTAGTAGCATTGGCATAGGTCCTTAGAATGTTTGCTGGAGTTGATTAGTCAACCTTAAAAAACGCTGGAGCAACTACTCGGTTAATCGTATTGACCAGATACGCGAGAATAGTATTCGAAATCGGTTTATTTTCACCCCTACCTAGTCAGGCAAGTATGTACTTGCGTAGCCTCGTGCCCGGACGCCTCGTTAGGCGACCAATATATCCGCTCCACAGGAGCAAGTTAATGAGTAAATGACTATCGGGGGTTGCCTTCAACGGCAGTCGGTCTCTACCTTCCAGGCGTGGGGGAGCGAGTTTCTGAAGAATCCACGTAATTTCGTCGCGGCGACAGCGCGTATGATAGCTGACTTTAAACGTCGCCTTACTACTTCGCCTGTGGAGTCCCCTAGAAAAGGCAGTCCTATAAATACGCTTTGCTTTTCTGCAGTTGTCGCAGTGGATTTTTTGGTGCGCTCTCCACCATTGCGGAGGATCCATCTCTCCGGGTAGTTGTTTTTGCAAAGTCTGTTCCCCAACTGCTGGAGCTCTGTTGTGAAAATTTTCGTCCTGTTCTGTACAGATTTTCTTTCAGAGTACCCTACAATGGATACATGCATACTCTTGTCTGTGCAGAAGGTTATCGAGGAACACGATTTCGTTATCGGTCTCAGACTCCGCACCAAACTTTAGCAAGGGGTACGCATTCTTAAACTTCTGGAAGAATGCGTCCATATTGGTGGCATGCGCCGCTTTTGTTCAAGCTGTCTCCAGGGCATGCTGAAGGTGAAGTCACAGGAAGCTCGAGTTCCGGAAATGGCTAATGTCTGCACCATTTAGTAGTAGACTGGACGGCGATTGAATGGCTGCGTCGTAGAGATTGCAGACATAGTTCTGCCTAAGCAGTTTTTCTGTCAAACGGTACGATATGTTGAAAAACGATAATTCACAACTCACAAATCAGGGAAGGCAGATCAAGTTGGACAAACTTTTATGGGGCCAAAGAGCGCACAAGAATCACAATAAGCAGGTGCCGCAAGCTGTCTCCTCAGGCGTGTGCATGTGTTACTGTCCGCCGTCGATATTCTTAAACCCCAGCGCGTATGTGCCTTTGCTGTGTCCGCCTACAGCCTATCAATCGTGGGGGGAGCGCCGATTGGCTTCGAGCGCTCGCTACGCTAAGGGGAAGTCCCACGCGGTCCAAGTGGCGAATTGACAGGAGGAAGAAAGAATGACAACGTGATTAAAATGTGGAGCTGGTGCTTGTGCCGGCAGACTGCCTCACTCCCATATTGACTTTCTACAGGAAACTCATAAAAGGACTACCAAAAAATATTCTGCAAAGATACCTAGATCGTGCCGCGCAGCTGCTTCGAAATCAATCATGACTTTTATCGAAAAAACGGGACATCGATTTTCGAAGCCGACTAAATATAGAAGGCCAGGACAAAACGCGATTGAGAAAAATGGCAAAACTCAAACCAGTGTCCTCAACACCTAACCCTCCTCGACCTGTCCTCGCAGTCATCTTGTCCACAGTCCGCCGCGGCCTTTTTTGACTACTTTGCGTCCACGTTTATGTCAAAACGACCACCGCATGCCACAAAACACTTCCTTCGCCGAAACAATGCTCCTCTCGTTTACTTTCATTATGATCACACTTTCTGGTCCTTCTTAGCCCTGCTCTGGCTCCCTCGAAGTCACAACCGGGAACCGCCCCATCGCGTGGACTACAGAACTTCCAACAACGAGCACATGCAAAGTCTGGGCTGCAACGTTGGATCTAACTAATGGGGCGTGTGATGTACCAACTTTCACTCCTGGGCCCACGCACACTGCTCTCTGTTACCAATTGCTTCGCTGTGCTGTTTTCCAAAAATTCACTTCTTGATCTGACCCACTTGCAGGACGTCCGCAAAGGTTACCATCATGCAGATAGGTGCCTGCGCGCCAACCGAAGCAACATCACTGACCTGGTCGAACTCCTACAAATGCAATTCAACATGATTGGAGGACCAATGTCATGAGCCCTGACTAGCAATCGACAGGTCTACTTTACCTCCCCACAATGTTCTAGTCCACACCTAAATCGCACATTCCTTTTCGCTCATACTTAAGCTCGCCATGCCTCAATCTTGTAACGTTCATGTGATGAAGTTATTGCTGGCATATCGTGTATGCGAGTGTTTGCCTGTGCCCCGCTGTAGGCGGAGTCTTCACGCCATTCATCATTCATTCGGTTTGACTCTGACTCGCTGGCTATTTGAGAGAGGAAAGGCAGAACAAAGTAGTTCCAGCTCGCGCATCCGGCGCCCAAGTTCCTCACCATTAACGACCAAGCACGCATCCAAACCATCAAGTCGTTGCTTTGAGGTTTGCCAAATGACGGGATATCTCATTCTCACTCAGAACCGAGGATCAGATCAAAATGACCGCTTCTTTAACTTGACTTTTTCAGCCCTCACTTACGCTAGATCCCGGACTACCCTGGTAGGTGTGAAGTCAGGGCCCAGGAACGATGAGTCTTTTAACATCCTCAAAGCATATAGAATAGGGAAGGCTCAGTCAGTGCCAGGTTCAAATCCTCGACCACGACCCCTAAAAATTATTTTGGAAACTACCGCACAGGCTCAGCTCCTGCTACAGAGATAAGCATCCCTAAGGAGTCTGCATTCTGAAGTTTTTTCAGCCGGAATACGGGCTGAAAGAGTGAATGAAAATGCGATATTTGGTAACAGAACTGGAAAAACGAAGGAAAAACGGCGAAGCACGTCTCAAAATAAGAGAGGGACATATATTTCAAGTTCAACGAACATTGCTTTGGCCAAAGGCAGTCATTCCAATATATATATGCTCACTTTCAAGGCTATCGTGAGCACCAGTGGTCGCTGTCTATAAATCTACTACACTAACTGCGGGCGAATGTTCACATTCCAGGTATGTGTATAAGTGAGGAAGAAGAAGGTTGTTCGTTCACCGGAATCATGGGCATGATTCCCGTGAACGAACAACCTTCTTCTTCACTACGCTAACTTTCAGTCTCTTCAACATGCTCCATGAACTCAAATTACTAGCCTCTGAGCAGAAATTGTACATAATAATGTTAACAGCGACCTGGTTGACTGAGGAAATAAGTAACATTGAAATTAATATTGAGGGCTAGCGAGTGGTCCGTTGTGACCTATTTCAACGTAGAGAAGGAGGCGTAGTGATTTATGTATCAAATGTAATTTCATGCTGCCAGCAAGGAATACCCGATTTATTGCCACGAAATTTTGAACTAATTTAATGTAAAATTAGTATCAAACAATTACCAACATTTCACTTGTGCGTTGTCTATCGACCTCCCAGCTCGGATGAAAGCGCCGACATAGAACTGCTTAGTGCACTGAAGTTGTTTTGTTAGAGGGAGAACTTAATACTATAGGATAGACTGGAATATCCCCGTACCAAACGCTCCATTAATACCATTTGATCACAAGCTACTACAATTTACTCAATACGAATACCGTGTTCAACACATGAAAATTCGAAACAAGATTGAGAGAAGGACAACGATCGAACTGCCTAGATCTCGTCTTCAGTTAATGCACAACCTCCACTCGGCTTAAGCGACCATATTGCTTTTACCCGCGTGAGCTATCTCCTATTGAACTCAGAATCACAAATTAAAAGGCGCAGAAATTTTTGGAAGGTTGATTTTAACGTAATGAGACGTGTCGTCCCAGAGGAACCCTGGCCAGTTAACTTGAGAGTTTAAGAAGATTTCTGACAGTATTTTCGGGGATTATAGAGCATCCAGTCGAATCCCATTACGCTATGAAAATTGTTATACCAGGTGCTCGGCCACCATGGGTCATTCCGATGACAAAAAAGATCATGAAGAATAAGCAGAGGCTGTGGAAAAAGGGTTTACATCTTCATGCTTCAAAGACATTCGCCGAATATAAGGAGCAACGAAATAAATGCCGCAAACAAATATGGATTGCCAGAACTTCTTTTGAGTGCCGTCTGACAGCAGAATCCACCATCCATCATCATGCATCTGCAGTAGGAGAAAACACAGGGATGAGATTGTGTGTCTAAAAGAGAGCCACAGAAAGCACAATTACTGTCTCAGTTTTTTTCGATCGGTTTTTATGGTGGAATCCCCAGAAGACAATCAACAGTTTGAAATGGGCGAAGATACTGCCTTTAATGCAACCGTTGCCTTTACCGTCGAGGAATTTAGACGCATCCTCAGTTGAATTAAGCCAGACAAGACTCCTGAACCCGATGAGATTCCTGAGCTGGTACTCAAGGAATTATTGACAGAGCTGGCAAAACCTCATTCAATTCTCTTTGAGCTGTCAGTGAGAACCGGGAGATTGCCATCACAGTGGAAACTAGCCAACCTCGTTCCTTTATATAAGTGAGGTAGCAGGATGACAGCAAGCAACTTCCGGCCTATCGGTTTGACTTGCCTCTCATGCAAAACGATGGAAGTCCGCATAAAGAGTGCTGTACAACAATTTTTTGACGAAAATAACATTCTGCGAAATTTTTAGCATGGGTTTCGGAGAGGCCGCTCTTGCCTCTCAAATCTGCTTACTTGCCTGGAGGTCTGGACCAGGGCTTTAGAAGAGGGCTTCGAGGTCGATGTCATTTACATCGATTTCCACAAAGTATTCGACACTGTCCCGTACCACCGCCTTCTGCATAAGCTCAGCATACTCGGTATCAGGGGTGTTCTTTTAAACTGGAGTTTCTGATTGGTCGAAAACAGCGCGTCCGTATCGGAGATGACATGTCAAACTGGGTGAACGTGACTAGCGGTGTGCCTTAAGGCTCGGTTTTCGGACCCCAACTCTATCCTACACGTCAATGACACCCTTCAGGAACTCGACTGCGGTAAAATAATGTTTGCCGACGACATTAAGCTCTGGAAAGTCATTAAGGGACCGAACGATCAATAAGCCCTCCAAAATAATTTGCACCGACTGCAAACATGGTCCGAGAAATGGCTCCTCGATTTCATCGCACAGAAGTGTGCCGTCCATCTGCGTCCAACCAACTACTTCTTAAATGAGAGCGTCAGGGCATCTCACCTAAAAGGCGTTAATCTTCCCGCAGAATGTTCACAGAAGGATCTCAGGGTTTGGATACAGAGCAAGATAAAAGCAGCACTGCAGTGCACGAAGGCCGCAAAAAATTCCATGGGAGTATTATATTCAATCAAGAGGATATTTGTTACCTTTGACAAATACCTTTTTGGGAGAGTTTACGGCACCTTTATTCAGCCTCATTTAGAATATGGCATATGAGCGTGGCGGTCATGGCTGGCAAACGTGCCTCGAAAATGTACAACGCTGTGCAACAAAGTTGGTAAATGCTTTCAAAGATCAATCGTACATAGAAAGACTGCGCTGCCTTAATCTATTTCCTCTGTGTTACACGCAGCAAAGACGTGATCTTATCCTGGTTTACAAGATACTACATAGTCTTCGAGGCTGGATTGAGCTTTGAGATATTTCAGTGGCACTTTCTCCCAATCTTCTTGGACAGTCGATGAAGCTGCGCACGAAAATGTCCAGGCTGAACCTTCGCTCTGAATTTTTCACGCAAAAGGTAGTAGAGAGCTGGAGTGATTTCCGACAATCAGTCGTGAAGGCTACATCCATTTAGCTGTTCAAGAAAGGCTTGGATGACTATATGCGTCCCCCTGCTTACCCTCGACAGTCTGAACCTCAGCTAACGTCCCATGAACCATAACACATGATATTTAAATTAGCATAACTACTCACATTTTGCAAGTAGTGTGTTATATTGATACTTTTGATCGCCATATCCGCAGTATTCGACGAACTGCGTAGACGATGTGCTCATCCCTGTCAGCCATTATACGCCCGCACCCACCTTCGAAGCTTTACCTCTGTCTTATTATAGAAAGATTTTAAGTGTATGAAGAAAGTGGGGGGTAGATAGAACGTAGGTTTGTTTCGGTATAAATAATTTCGTGTACAAATCACTACTACACCCTCTATGAGACCGTGGGGATTCTCGTCATAGCGCTTTCGGATTGGATCGTGCACGTGATTATTTAATCTTCGGGAAAACTGCCCTTCATGCATATTCTCGTCTCATTCCATTTCGCACTTGTTTGGGCAGTTGTCAGGAGCATTTCTGACCACTTAAACGGAGCCACTCTTGTGCACTCTCGGCCGCTTACTCTACACACACGGAGTTTATTGCTAGCTATTTTTTTCAAATTCTCCCCAGTACCACCACCACCCACCATCCGTCTTGTGGAAAAATTTAACTAAATTCTTCTGGGCAATTATTTCATGTCTGTCCATAATTTTGCTGAAGCTGAGGAGAGGGCGGAAAGGAGGTAACGGGGCCATTTCTCAGTTCTGTTTTTTGACAGCATGTTAGACTGCTGCTCCTTTAGCTTCTGGTTTTGTTCTGCTTTTCTTCTGTCCGGGTGTGCGTGTGGTAGAGGAAGAGGTAGTGAGCAGAAAATAGCAATGTGAAAGACTGCAGATTTTCATAAGTTGTTTGCGTCTGTCTTTGTTTCAGTCGGCCTACCGACGCCGGAAAAAAGGCTGGTAGACCTTATCCGTCTCTCTGAGATATGCATCGACGCGCTACAACAGAATGAGGAGTATTATTCAAAGGTAGGCTTTAGTGTTTTATTATTTTTATGTGTCTGTGGTTGCGCGCGTAGCGGTCCCAAAGTGCAGATTTTCAGATTAAAAGTACTTTGGGCAGACTTGTGTCACGTATGTGTGAGTAAGAGGTCTTGCATGAATTCCTTTCTCACGCCTGATTTCCTGTATGGTCCATGAGACTCGAACCTGTCGATAGTTCATAATAGGACGGAAGAAAGAGGGCGGAGTGGACTCTGAGCTGTGGTCTTTTTGCCTTATTATAAGTCCTGAAGGCAGTACGAAAAGTCGTGTCTTGTAATGTTGCCATATAATGGGCTAACCCACCCCACTCTGAATGGCTCCTTTTTAACGGGACCTTGTGGCAGGTCTCATAGATGTTAAATCCAGAGGGAGAAACATTACACCTTATGCGGGATGCTGGACCAACGTGTGACAGACCCATGCAGCCTTAGAGTACCTAGTTAACCACCCTGTCCATACCCATCCCCAATCGTCGTAACTTAGCAGGATCCTTTGAAACTTGATAGAGGTAGGAGCAGAGAATGAGGTAGACACTACACAAGCCTGCCTTAAGCGCAGATCACCGCCACCTCTTTGGGTAGTCTTGTTTTTCGTCGAATCAGATGAATTTGCAATGCATATCGATGTGAACCCGATTTCTCTAGTGCCTAAGCACCCCGGTTCACTTTATACCGTAAATATTATCAGGCTTTCGGACGCTTTTTAAACTGATAATAACCCTGCAAACAGGATTTTTTCAGTGAAATATTTTAGGGTGAAGAGAATGCGCTAGATACTGCGCAAGTTGACCTCTTTTTAAAGTTAGTTGCGCACAATTGACCTTCTTGCGCCTAACACTTAATCAGACACACGGTGGACGTCGTCTTTGTCGTCATCTTCCATACCTTATATTCTATCAGGCATTCGCTCGATTTTTAACTGACTATAATTCTTTAGACAGATAGTCGTTCCTTAGGTTTGTTACAATGTGCATGACAGCCTATGCTACTTCTTACCCATAACTGGTTTTCCACTAAGTAGCTTTAGCAATTATATACCTCGGGGTTTTATGTTTCCATTTGATTCGCTTTTGTCGCCATTATTTATGGGAAGCTCTCATTAACAGTGCTCTCGCAGTCATTGACACCGTATTTCTTAATTGACTCTCCTCTCTCAGGCTTTCATCTGGTTCGGCCAACTCTTTGTGGAACATACGGAGAACTTCCTGTCCTTGTTACAAATGGATATGATAGAAGTTTTAGACAACCTACCGCCTGACAGCTGGGGGATATTCCAGTTATTCCAACTTCTTAATGGATTTCTCGTAAATTCAGGTAAGGCAAAAAGACAAGTAGGACTGTTTTACATAGGCTTTTGCAAACAACCTTCCAGATGAAATATTTTTTTAGAAAAAATACTCAAAAGCAAACAGATGTCCTTTTAGCGTTCGAAATCGCCCTGCTGGTGCGGAGCTCTTATGCATTAAAAAACAATTCGAGTAAGCGCTGAGTGTTCATCATTCAAAGGCTTCCCCATGGGCTCTGACATTTATATCCCTCTTACATTTTATGCCGAAAAACACGTTAGCGGTGCTTAAATAAGCGGGCTCTTTGGAAACCAATATGACTTATTTCTGAATTAATAAGAGCCGAAAAGGTTCAAATAATTGTGTCATTATTGTCTTCTGTATACTGCGATGCGTTCAATTTTTTTCCAAAAAAAACTCGACTGATAAAAATAACGAAGTGGTATTTGTGATCAGCTGGCACCTGCTGTGTTTTAGGGAAACAGCAGTATGCGTTAAGAGCTTTCAGCAGCTGACGAACTCCCACACTTGAGAATAGGGAAAATCTCCTGAGTAAAGACCTATATGCTTCAATAAATAGTAAACTGTGACAACGAAAAGGTTTTCTTGATTTCGGATCAACGTTAAGGCCATGGCCCGAAGGAGGGTCTATTAGTGGCTTTTATCTACAGGAAGACTTAAGGAGGTCCTTTAATATATTCCCATGGCAAGGGAGAGATTTTGATACTAAATGACCCGCTTTCGATTTGCCGAAGAAAGTATATATCAACCAACGTTGTGCTGATGGAGACTTCTAACCTTGTAAAAATTACGTGACTGGTAATGCAGACGTAATCAATGATCATCACCAGCCCCATACAGCCCACAGGCGAGGCAAAGGAGAAAAAGCACTGACCAGCAGGACAGCTAGTATTTCCCCGACCCCCTCCTGCACAAACAGCCGTAGAGCCAGCAGAACGCCAGCATTCTCAGCAATACAGAACCCACCTCCAACTGTGGAATCTTGTTTGATTCTTAAACGTCAAGAAATTAATCCTATTGTTCCCATGATCACCTCATTTTCTCATTTATGCCTGCGGACGCGCATTTTTGTTTCAATTATATATATATATATATATATACCCAATCCCAAGTGTTGAACACGTGGGATTCGAACCCTCGACCTTTGGTGATTGAGTCGAACGCTCTACCATTGAACCTTGGGCTCGTTGCTTTGTCGGTTACGATCGGGAATATGATGATAGTGTGCGGCTCACCGATCTGCTTAAGGAACATTTATGTTCCGTTGTGCACTGGAACTCAGACTAGAACCCTCGCAGGCGGTCGCATAGCGACGTGTAGCATATGTTGATAATGTGGAACCGACAAAGACAAGGGAGACCGGAATGGCCATTTCTGGCTTATTAGCCGTCATCAGCCAGTCATACCCAATGCCAAGTAAGGACCACCTGGGATTCGAACCCGCGACCTTTGGTCATTGAGTGTAACACTCCGCCGTTGAGCCACGAGCCTGTTGTTTTGTTGGTTTGCGATCGGGAATATGATGATAGTGTGTGGCTCACCGATCTGCTTGAGGAACATGCATGTTCCGTTGTGCCCTGCGGGAAATTGTAACTTTCGAGAAACGATTGTCACAGTCTAAAAAAGAGAGCTACTCCCGGAGGGAGATAGAAAGGACATTATGCTACTGCACTTCTTTTTACATGAATAAGCCATTAATGCGAATTTAGTCGCTTTTGTCTTCGCTCTTCTGGTTCCTTTTAAGTGTGTTTCTTTTTAAAAATCTCCATCAGCTCTTATTTGCTAGAGTGAAAATAAATACTTTGTTTGAACCTTCACGCTTCTGCTTCTGACTGCTACCTCTTGTCCACTCGACAAAGCATTGTTATTTACGAAAGAAGTTGCATCACCTAGGGTGAAGGAAAGAGATTTGAGCAAAACAGGAAAAGAACTGGTATTTTTTCAGCGCTTGTACAGTTTTTTTAGATGCCGATGAACTCGAAAAATTACTCGAAGGCTGAAAGTAGCAAACTACGTTCCTCCGGCTCAATTCTTCTCTTTGTTTATTGACTCAGCATCACGAGGCTTCTTAGAAGAAGCCTGTGCTATTTTTAATGCACATTAAAGCAGCCATTAGTGTTTGCTGTGTTGCATCTTATATGTTGCACCGTTCTATTACGCCTCACATAGTTGAAACACTATTTTTAAAAAAAACTAAAACCCTACCGTGCTTCGAAAAGCGTTCGAGTATAGTTCATATTTCCTGCACTGAGCCTAGCCTACCTTTATGTTATCACCACGTCCACTGCAATAGGACCCTCGCCACATTTATACATGTGGCCTCGTTCCAACTTTCAGGAGGCGCAAGTACACCCTAAAACTGGACCGAACCCAAACTTAACAATGACCTTAACGCTAACGCTGGTCTTAACATCGGCCCTAACACTCATCTCCCAGGGAATTAGTGCGAATTGGAGGCAGGGGGTTCCTATTCCTGTGTCTTGCCGGTCCGACTGCCATCACTGTATTTTTCACTTTATCTTACCCGAGTTCTCGAACCACTAACGGACCTAAGATTGTGTTGTTTGTCGTTCTCTGATTGGGAGTGATAACTGACCAACATTTGCCTCCCAACTGCTATTTTGTCGGAAATACCTCTCCATTGGTTTTGTTTCTTCGGTGGCAAAAATTACATGTGAAATCAGAAACGGCAAAGCATCTATTATTAGAACCTTTGTCCGTTCACTCGCACTTTCAACTCATCTGTAGTTCCGTATTTATCACACTGAATAGGGGAAGACGACAAGGCATAAGGAAAGAAAAAGAAGGAGCTATGATGACAGGAATCCTCTTCTCGAAGTAAGATTTTTGCACAACGAGGTAATGATCAACATATGTAAAGCATTACTAGACTATCGCCATGTTTACCTCCATGATGCACATGTTGGTTTGCTTTTTGTTGCGTTGTAACGGATTGATTCACCTTGAATCGTTTGCTCATAATTGGCATTTTCGGGTTGTAAATGTTTTCAGATACGTTATACTTAGTGTTGCTTCCCAAGTTCATCGTAAAAAATCTACATGAAGTTTTAGCATGTGGATCATTCACCAAGAAAATGAGTCTAAAGTTGTTAAGCGAATGGAACTGGCTAAGTGTCGTGTTTTGATTTCCTCTAAGAAAACCGATTTGCTTGATCGCATTTTTTTACCACTGACGACAGCCCTTCTCCAGTAAGTTTGTCTCAACTCGTCTGCTCAAACAGTTATTGCAGTGCCCTAAAGAATGCCGCCATGTTGCACTTACCTAGATTCACTTGTGAACGGCCAATTCCACACTGCACTACTAAACCGGTTTGAGCCAATTGTGGAAAATTATCTCAACCTCATGGAGACTTCCATCACCCAGGCTCTGGTAGCCGGAATCGAGAAAGAGAAGTGGACACCCTTTTCAGGAGGCACGCCCGCCAATGGTAATCTAACATATGGCTGAGTTTTTTTCCGTGATCATGCGCATTCTTGATGACTTGTTTATTTCCCCCATTAAAACCTCAGGCACGTCTGCTGCCTTTAACAACGCACAGTTAATTGCATTTGTGGTGGTAGTAGTATTAGTAGTATTAGTAGTAGTAGTAGTAGTAGTAGTAGTAGTAGTAGTAGTAGTAGTAGTAGTAGTAGTAGTAGCAGTAGTAGTAGTAGTAGTAGTAGTAGTAGTAGTAGTAGTAGTAGTAGTAGTAGTAGTAGCAGTAGTAGTAGTAGTAGTAGTAGTAGTAGTAGTAGCAGTAGTAGTAGTAGTAGTAGTAGTAGTAGTAGTAGTAGTAGTAGTAGTAGTAGTAGTAGTAGTAGTAGTAGTAGTAGTAGTAGTAGTAGTAGTAGTAGTAGTAGTAGTAGTAGTAGTAGTAGTAGTAGTAGTAGTAGTAGTAGTAGTAGTAGTAGTAGTAGTAGTAGTAGTAGTAGTAGTAGTAGTATCGTCGTCGTCGTCGTCGTCGTGCTTAATGTTTCTTGTCCACATGTGATTCGGAGACTCAGATACTTTTATCGGTGACCTAAACTTCAAAGCCATCTAAGCCTCTAGCATCCTGGGCCATTTGTCGCAGCTCTAAGGAGGAATAAGATGGTCTGAAATGGAGACAGTATGTTTTAACCCTTTGTTAAAGATTCCATACCACGTCTTTTAATTGTTTTACACTTCCGAATGCATACCAGTGGACCAAACCGTATTTACACTCCGGGTTGAATTGCCGCCGTAAGATTCTCAAGGTTAAATACCTAACTCAAATATTCTATATATTCCATAGTCACATAATGTTAAGCAGGAATCGTGTGTGTTCCCCCGACAGAACATGGGAACATAAGCGCTCCTCTCTTAATACAGATAGCCTTGTGCTATGTTCTAGGACGGGTTCCCTTTAACCGTTTCCTAAGCCTAACACTAACACTAACCCAAAACTAAACCGTAACCTAATCTTGACCCTGGCTCTGTCACTAACCCTAACTAATTTTCTTATACCTTATCGCAAGGTCATATGTATTACGGGGGTGCCTGATCCTGTAGCCTAGGGTGGGACGGGCCACATAAATGGTCCTTATTTAATATTTTTCTAACAGCCGAACTAGGCATTCAAGCAATTTTTCTTGACGTATTTTCTTGACTATCATTTTAAGAGGAGATCCCGTTATACTTCCTCCAGAGCACAACGATGTAGCTCCCTGTTCTTCTGTGGATTCCCAGTCCCATGTTGACACTGATTCCATGAGTCATCGTTCGGTGGGTGTCAGCAAAGTCCCGTTTCCGAACCTCTCCTCTTCCCCCGGTCTTTTATCCCCGGCCGTTGATGACAGCGAACTTTTCACGCGCCAGACGACGTTCAACGTAATTGGTCCGACCAGCGCATTCCTTGACGTGCTCTCACGCAGTCGGCCGTTGGCTTTTGTTGGCCGAGCGATGCGCCCCACAATGGAAGCTAACGCGGTGGCTAATTCTGGCCTTTCTGTCCCTGCTTCGCTTCAACCCTCCGTTGACGGCGAGGCCGAGCAGCCCTCCGATCTGGTCTGCAGTTTGCAATGCTCACGCTGTTGTAAGACAATTTCCACTCTCATTTGTCGCCTTCATGCCCTAAACGAGTTCATCAGGGACCTGGCCTGGCCCGACCGCACCAAGGCGACCAGCTGGGCTGAGCGGACTCGAACAGTATGCTCCCAGCTCCTCCGCGAGTCGGCAAGAAGGTCAGTCCCTTTTGATATTAGTAATATAACTTTTGTACAAATCTGCTCCCTTTTAGGCATGGAATGGGCTTGAAAAACATTTTCTCACTTACCATTTTTTATGCAAATTGCTTTGTTTCTGGTTATTTTTGACTCGGAGCGTCCGACTATGCGTTTGGGTCAGTTAGGCGAGAATGACCGATAATTAAGAATTTTTAGAGATCAGCTGAACAAACCTATTTTAAGGTTGCGGCTTTCTCTATCGTTTTATCTCTGAGGGTGTGCTGAAATACATTTTCTAAACCTCCGCTCAATATCCCATCCTCCTAAGAGTTACTTTCTCTTCTCCGGTTACGCTTATCCGTGTAAAAAAGAGGAGTTACATGGGGCATAAGCGAAGGTTACTCGTGAACTTCCATTTTGTTAACAGGCGGCAGCTACAAGGAACAGCTGGTTCTCACATCTGGTCAAATCCACACTCGATGGTATCGTCTCACTCTGCCAACCTTACCCACATCTCCTTCGTTCACAATGCCATTCAGAGTCTCACCAGATCTCACGGCCTACTGTGAAAATCCCACTTCTCATTATTATTTCGTTTGATGGTAACAAGTCGACAATCCACAAGTATCAATCCTTTTTTCCAAATGGTCTCCGCTTTTTCATAAAGAAAAGCTGGAAATGCACGCATCAGATATGTATGTGTATCTCATTCATCAGTTCCCTACGAAAATTAGGATGCCAGTTCTTGGAGTGACGTGCATTTGTACTGACTTTGCGTACCTTACTCGGTGTGGTGGCTGTCCCCGCTAGCCTTTGGCCTTGCCACCTGTCTTGTATTATGACTTTGCCTGAAACACAAAATGTGACTTGCCTGTTTGCTACCAGAAGCAAAGATGCACGTCTCAGATATAAATGAAAATGCGGGCCACTATAGAAGCCATGGTTGCATTGGCTAATCATTTTAAAAACAACCAAGCTTTCATAGTTCATGTTTTATATTTCCGCAAACATTTATGTAGAGCTTGGAGCAAATGCTTCGGAAAAAACGACTTATGAACCGAACCCCTCAAAGTTACGTCATCCAGCGGTAGGTAGTCCTCGTGTTTTGGGTATTGTGCGTCCGTTGTCGTTAATACTGCTCTGGGCGCAATTAGTAGACCCCCATCTCTTCAAAAAAACGGTTCTGTTCAAATGACCAGAATGCGGGTGTGAACCGTGATGCGTCATTGATACAAGGCATTCATTTGTTTATATAACAATAGAGCTAAATTTCAAGACTCAAGTAAGCGGTGTAATGCGCGCATTTATGACCCATCGAATCGGTTTGCTTTGTGTAAATACTAGTTACCAATTTTGGTAGCGTATCTTTTGTGACAGATGTTTTAACTTATTCTCCTTCAAAATATTCGGTGAGCAACTTACGCCTGATATATTTTTAAAAAGTCCGCGCTATTAACTGAAAACCTTATACGCGTTTTTAAAGGGATGGCGACGACTTAAACGAGATTGCACTACTGAACCGTATAAGTCGGAATCTGAGAGGTAAGCTGGCATTAAGCTAAAGATCTTCCTACACAACCAAACGGTATCGTTCTAAGGGGAATTTCCATTTACTCAGTTCCTGGAATTTCTGTGTTTTAACGCAAACATAAATTTGATTATTTTTTTGAGAATATTAGTCAGAGATTCTTTTCGAAAACGCCTATTTTATTTTTATTACTTTTCATCTCTTAGGGAGTTTTACAGCCGATAGCTTGTTGAGTGCAACAGGCAAGCCTAGCCAAGCCAGTAATTGTATCGACTAGAAAATCTTTTATGTTCAAATGGGAAATCATAAAACACTAGATACAGGAGGCTGCGTGTGTCAAGAACAGCCGAACTCCCCATTCATGGCTGGTTACTGCCGAGTGAGCTAGAGAGGACAGGTAAATCTGTGGCGTGAAAATCGATATTCCATCATCTCCGAGACCTTGTACAAGCTTAGAATAGTCGAAGCGAATAGACCTCGACGCTTTGGGTTACTTTAGGTTATTTGAATCCCTAATTTCTCATATGATCTCTGAAGCTGACAGCCGCCTTCTAATGCCACTCCGAGTGAGGGTTTCACACATATACGAGGTGACCATTGAACCCCATGTGTTGAGGCTGTTGAGGAAAGTAACATTCGAAACTGTATATAATCGATGATAAAGCTTCTGTCCCAAAGAAACTATGGGAATATTTTGGATGCAGATGGACGATCGCGCATTAGCAAAGCACAGGAATGATTTCAGCTCTCAAATCTGGGCTCACCTAACGTGTCCAGCTGGCATGCAGGTCTTTATCCGCTGAAATTTCGTCACCCGTGTTGGAGGGTGGCGTGATGATTGCTCAGCCAGCTGACTCACCGGGACCGGCGTTGGAAAATGTGTTCGCCTGAGCGCTCCCCGAGTGGTCGATTGCTCTGGCCAAACTGATTCCCAATGTCAAATATGGCTTGGGTAGGTCATTGCACTTGTTAATAGACTGGAGGCCTGTAAACCATGACTCAGGCAACTGGCGGCTCACGCGATTATCATCTCTTGCGAGAATTTTGACTTCGTTGAACTTGAATTTGTGACTGGTTCTCGCCGAATTAGCCCCGCGACTTGAGAATTCGTGTCATTTCTCCGCACTGCTGCCGCATGTCCGGCAATTTGCGTCCGAATCAGTCTTCCGGTTTCTCCGACGTAGTTCCTTTGCCCG
Source organism: Schistocephalus solidus (assembly GCA_017591395.1). Classification (NCBI taxonomy): domain Eukaryota; kingdom Metazoa; phylum Platyhelminthes; class Cestoda; order Diphyllobothriidea; family Diphyllobothriidae; genus Schistocephalus; species Schistocephalus solidus. The sequence goes on along the minus strand of WEDG01000028.1, from coordinate 116,718 downwards.
CAACTGCACCAGATCTGATAAACACCTCCAGATGTTCTTGCCACGGCAGTGGGTCCTTTATTCTCATTTCCTGACGCCGAATGGTGGCCTCCGGTCTGTGTGCGACTCGAACTCCAAGTGACGTGAGAAGGCGGCTGACGGCCCCTGATAAACTTTTGGTGTATGGAATCGCACGCAAATATTTAGGTTCGTTGCGATTTTGTCGTTCGTCCCGGGACTCGCATTTTCGCTTTTATCGGCAATCGAATATGTTTTATGCGGAGTGTCCAACTGGTTGTCTGAGAGTCAAGCTGCAATGGCTCCTCCTTAACGTAACCTCTAACAATCTCCCACATGTTAGATGTGAGCCACTCAACCCTCTGTTGTATGAAAGTCTGGTGCCTGTGTTTGGCGAACCAGGCCGTGTATATGGTAAGCGTAGACATGGTCATCAGCAGCTGCGCCCATTCCCTGCACCAACCTTCTGACCGGTTCGGACGTTGACTGGGTCCTGGGGATGGGTAAAGAGAGTGATGTTGATGGCTCAGCGCATTTTTCTCCCTATGAACAATCTGACGCGCTTGAAACTATCACGGCGTGTTAAAAGCCGTGGCTTGGAAGGTTGGCAACTGACTGGACCGCGCGGTCAGGTCAGTGTGTTCGTGTGGAGAAACTGACTGGCGGACTGTTCGTCAGACCGCAATGGCTCCTTCTTAATGTGGCCTTTATGACACTTGCACTGCGTGGGGATCCGAGTCAGGGGTTGCGGCACGCCGTGCGGCTTCGGCCGTGCCAACCAACTGCGCCCTCTCCCGCCTCTGGTCTTCTTGACTTGGTCAAAACACTGGGCTCAGATGGGGGAGAGGGAGAGAGTGGGATAGATTCAGCGCACGTCTTCTCTTACTAAAATCCAGCGAAAGTCTTTGTTCCTGCTCCACCCTGCTGTGGTGCATACGGTCGAAGTGTCGTAGCCAAGTTCAACCTTTGACACCGAGACTTTATCTGTTGCGAAGAAATAGGTCGACGCGTTCATTGGAAAAACGATTAAATCAACCACCAGAAGCCGAGACGAATTCGGGAAAATTCATGACAGGAAACGGGCTGACTGAACAGTAAGTACCTCATGTACGAACATTCCCCTTGAATGTGGGAGTGATTAACTTTGATAGCTGCGTGGTTGTATAACAATTACAGCACATAGACAATACACAGTCTGCGCATCTGGGCTGTTATCCATGATGATGGGGTTGGGAGGATGAAACTCCGTTCGGTTAATTTTGTCTTTTTCTTTGCAACTGCTTCTCGGAACCAAGCAGTGGTTCTTGTTTCTCAAGGTTATATATCAGTTTAAATATCTCTCTTTTTTCTATATCATGGAATAATTCCCCCTTCTATATTCTGCTATATGTTTTTCTTCCTAATTTGGGCGTAAGCTATCCTTAACGCTGATGGGGTCATTACATTGGTATCTGCCTGGTTTTTCAACGCACAAAAGCAGTTGGACATGTCATTTAAGTGAACAAACTCATTGACCCATAAAAAATCGCTGTGTAAGGTTCATCCCTCTCCGTGCTGGTTCCTACGCCTGGGCTTCTCAAGTTAAAGAGAGCTGCTCGAGACGTATGAATCTGCAGTTTGATCACCGACATTTTTTTACTTTCAGCTGCCACGACAAGAAACAAACAAATTCTATCATACTAGGCATATGATTCGGAATGATGAGTGAGAGAGGAAGAATCGCTTTCCCTTCCTTGGTGCCTTCACTCACCCAAACTTACGGCAAACGAGCGCGCTTCAGATGCTATTTCAGTATATTAGCCACCCGCTGTACTATCAGCAGAATTATGCACGCACGCTTTACGGACTATTGAAACGCGCTGTTGCACGTCAGTTGCTAAGCTACCCTAGAGGGATTACGCCCCCAGAATATCCTCAGAGGCAGTAAATGCTGGTGTGAGCGTTAATTTAAATGAGACGGGAGGTTTGGGTGTACGGAAAGGACCACTTCAACCAAAATGGATTGCGTGGAGGCATCCCATACTTCAAAATCTCCCCTTAGCTAGTGGTCAGATTTTTGTCGCGCCGCTTGAAATAAGGGTTGCCCACGGGCAACTCTTAGCATGTCACCTGTAATTTTTACTAGCCGGAAGATATCAGTATTTATTCACTGACTTTTGCGTAATTTTAGAGAAGGCAAGTGCGTAGGTGTAACTGACCTGCAACTGATCACGAGAATGCGCCAAAATCAATCAGCATTGTACATTCCAAGTTAAAAGGCATGACTGGAAGCGCATAACACCAAAACGTGGCACAACTTTGATTTCAGCTCAGGCTATGTTCTTGGTCGATGGAAAGACACGACTTTCAACAACTGCCCAATCCGCCACCCCACATGGACCTGTTTGCTGTCCAAGCCGATTGTTGCTTGCCTGAATACAGACCAAACAGGGGGAACGTCACGCCGGTTGGCTGACACTTGAACACATCCATCCTTACTGCAGACATTGAGAATGTTGGTGATATCACGGTCGAACGAGGAACACTGATTTACGTGAACGTTGGTGTACGCCTATAACTGCAGCTTCTGCCAGGGCCCTGCCGTCCTTTCACTGGTTACTGGATTGAAAACCTCAGGCATCAGACCAGTTGTGCGTCTCCTGTTCAACGCCTCCTTTTATAAGTGCATCGATTTTTCTCTGTCGATCTCTCCTAGGAATTAGTTAATGCCGTCAGTTAGCAATCTGCACAATTTAAAATTCAAAACCTCTGACTTGTGTTTCTTGATGCTTTAACTTGACGAGAGGATCGATTATATAAAGTGAATACTGTGTTCTGGTTTCGTTGCGATGACGTCTCACGTTTGTGCTTAAAAAATTTAACTCGTATATCGTGTTCATGCTTTAGTTAAATTCTCGATTAAGAAGTAATGAAATGTCCGCTCACCTATCGGATCGTTTTTACAAACTGGAGTTTGAGCAGCATGCACCTTCAGCTACCAAAAACTTTCCGACTTCGGATTCGGGTCATTCACGAGGCTCCCTTGCTTGCATTTTTTTGCCAGTTAACCTCTCAAGGCTCCACTTACACGTAAAAACTTTATTCTGTATCTTACTGTTTACCTGAGTCACCAATTGTTACTACTTGTCTGTTTGTTTTCGAAGAACTCTCATTGAACTGGAGTCTACTTTACGCAATGCAAGTAGGTCAACGGACTTCGTATTGCCCCCCGAGTGTTTCACTATGATTAACTCGATCACCGCAATCCGTATGCAACTGTTTTCCCTTTGTAATCGACACGAGGTGGAGGTATCTCCGGATGGTAAACAAAATGATACTGCGGAAAATCAGAGTCCCAACGAGCTCTCCATGTCACAACCAACATCAGTAAGTATGGATTAAGTTATTCCTCTTCTTTTTCTCAGCATGCCTTTTTTATTGTGACTAGTAAGGGCCTTTTTTATTATTTTTACCGACTTCTGACTGTCAGTCATTATACATTTGCTTTCGGCAAGCCATGGGCTGCCTCTAATTCCACTATGGTTCTCGCTCACTCATTTGGTTGGCATCTCTGATTGTTTCATCGCCTTGCTCTAGCAATTAGGAGTCGTGAACAGGTTATTTTATGTTGTAGCGGCCAAAGAGTTCGAGGTTGGCACACACTTGGGCGAGAAAAGCACCTGTAGTCGTTTTTATTGGCGCGAGTACTGAACAGAGTCGGTAAGCACCACGCTGAGCACGCGAAGGTAGCGATCATTAGAAGAAACATCAGAACTGTAGAAAACGGGTTCTACTAGTAAGAAGGAAAGAACTGCATGAAAGGGTACAAAGATAATAAGTAAGGGAGCGTTACATATAGACATATCCCATATGGAGTGGGGGGAATTCTCTCATGTCCGTTGGATAACCGGTGGGGAGTGCAGCGCTGTGTGCAACTGCAGGGTCGGGATGAGGGGATGCTGACATTGGGCGGCAGACAACGATACGATCTTCGATGATGATAACTGCGGGGACGGGGGTCAGCGTTCGAGAATGGAAGAGGGCGCCGGTCCTTCACCGAAAATCGATCACTCCGACCCCATCCTGAGCTCGCGCCAAAAGTGAGTATTCACTCCACTTAAACAACCTCTTTAGTCTTGTGGTGCTTTTCAATTTAAATCAGCTGAAAGTGACATTGGATAACTTGAAACAGCTCTTTTCTTTGCTAGTTGGCCTCGGACACTCCTGTTCTCTTCGTTGCACAACCTGTTCATATTTATTCCTCAACTAATAAATACATGTTTTACTTAAATAAAACAAGTAGCTAATTTTTTAAAATTAAATATTGAGTGAATTCGCCGTGCGAATCTTGTTTTATCTATTCGTGTATATGCCGTCGGTTCTCGCAGTTTTCGATAAGCATGCCTTCCTCCAATCCTTTTAATTACTTTCTAACACCCTTGAATGGGAACACGAAGAAGACAAAGAATAAGAAGAGAAAGAAGAAAATGAAATAAACCGCAAACCTTACCATCCAGCAGAGGCGTGCTAGAGACTCATAACCACTCGCCGATATGTGGGATCTAGCCACGACTTATAATGTCTTCACAGGTGCCTATTTAAACTCACTTGGTCTCGTCAGAACCGTCTGCCTTTGGGAAATTTGTCTTCGCTACGTTATAGCTTGTTTTAGAAGAAAAGCTGCTTTTTTACCGTACTTCAGTGTAAATGTTTTGAATTCCCTGCCCCTTGATTTTGCTTCCGTGGTAGTATTCATATCAGTTTCGTTGTATTTTGCTCTCATCCACCAAAATTTCAGACTTAATTTGCTCCTCGAGTTGTTAACTAATAAGTTTGCAATGATACATAAAGGTTCGGATGTACACCGAGACGGAGGCCTTCCTTGAGGGCGTTCATCGCCAGATGAGCGTTATCCTGACCGATCATCTACTCTCAGTCCTGTCCACGGTCTTAAATCGTTTGGCACGGTACGACGAGGGCACTATCCTCTCCTCCATCCTCACACTTGCTGTAAGCCCCCTGCGGCCTTCCCATTATTATGTTGCCTACCTTGTGTGCGTACTGCCATTGCGTGATCATATAAAATACTACCTCCGATGTGCCCCCAGCACTGCCTATCTTTTGCATAATTTACTTTTGCAGAAGTCGGATAACGAGGATGGAAAGAATTACATTCACTACATTGAAGCCAATCTGCAAATTTTGTGCCATAATCTGATCGACGATGTATATCTCTTGTCCATATTTGAGGTAGGTCTGATTTTGCACCCTTGCATCAGGTCAATTTTAGCGGTGGTACGTTGGTCAGTTACGACAGGTGGATGATTGGCTAGCTCATCGACAAGAGAGTGTCTTAACCGCTTATCAGATAAAATATCTTTCGGCGATTGTTCGGGTAGGTCTTGTGAATCTGCTAATCGCTTTTGCAGAAGGTTTTTCAGGATTTTGAACTTCAAGGGGTGGCCACGCATGTGTTGGATAATGTGGCATACAAGAATGTTTGTCACCGTCTTCAGGTATATTTTTTCATCATTTGTTATCCCATATTTTTTTCCTGTCTCTAAGCCTTTGTACGAGATAAAATTAACCTCGGATAAATGTGTGATTAGTCTGCCTGCGGATGCCATACCTTAACTTGCCCCTAGTTGCCGTTTAAAGTATCACCAGTCATCACTCTACTTTACTGACATCTATTTACTGGACAAATGCCTAATTGACACTTTCCTTTGCATCGAAGGTGAATTTGTCCTCAGCAGATCACTAAGACCATGTCTCACTGGATTCGTGTTTGAAGTCAGTAACAATAAGAAAGCTGACATTGTATGGTCAGTTGGAACATTTATTTTGAAGGAAGCTTGTGCAAAATGGAAATCTCATAGGGCAGGTAAATGTGTATTATGAAGCGTTAGGGAATTTCTCACTTCACTTCTTGCGTGAATTAGTTCTTACTTCCACCTTTCTAAATAAGTGACCTCTGGCACTCTCCCACGTGTGAGATATGAGCCGCTCAACCCCATTTGTGTGAAATCCTGCTGCTTGTGTTTGAGGGACCAGGTCGTATATTTGGCAGGCGCAAACGAGGTCATTAGGCATGACAACCACTACGCCAATTCCCCGTCCCAGACACCTGACCGGTTTGGACAGAGACTGGCGTCTGGGAATGGGAATAGGATGCGGAATAGGATGGGAATAGGACTGAGCGCATTTTCCTCAACATAAACCTAGGATGGGAATAGGACTGAGCGCATTTTCCTCACCATAAACCTAGGATGGGAATAGGACTGAGCGCATTTTCCTCACCATAAACCATCTGACGTGCTTGAAGATATCACGTTGTGCTAAAATCCATGGCTTGGAAGGCTGCCAACTGACAGGCTAACTCGGACTGCGCACTTAGACCAGTGTGTTTTTATGTGGATGGTCCAACCAGTGGACTGGGAATCAGGCTGCAGTGACTCCTTTTTAATGTATCCTCTACGGCACCCCCACTCCGTCGGATCCGAGCCAGGTGAGGCGGCACGCGTAGGGGCAGCTCCGGTCGTGCCATCGAACTGCACCATCTCCCGACTCCGAGCTCAGGTGGGGGAGGAGGAGAGAGTGTGATAGATGCATCGCTTACTTACGACCCGTGGACAGCGGTGGATATCATCAAACTGTCCCTTCCTCCTTTCCAAATGAAAAAACGAGTCCGCTCTCAATCTAAGTTATTGTTTGCAAAAATTCTTCTTTTTACCATTGCCTGTCCACTTATTTACCTATTTGACTCATTCGTACTTACAGAGCGCGTCATTTTATTTAGATATTATAAAATCCGTTTTATTGCTCTCCAAAAGCAACGTGCGGAGGTGGAATACTTCACCGAAAGTGCTTACCTCCCTTCCAAACTTGAAACAGCACGATGATATCTTCGTATCCGGCCTTAGCTTGGATTTTCCTAGTATGCTTTTGCCCTCCGAAGGCTCTTGAGGGATTCTTCCAACCATAGTCTCGTATATTGCGTCTATATAACTATTTGTACCACCTATGTTGTTGCCCTAGTGGCAAATTAAGTCATAGTTATAGACATTTATGTCTTAGAAAATGAGAAATAACAGTGCTCGGAAGTACTGGTCAGTTCTACCAGTCTCGTCAGAGGACCTTGTAGTTTAAAACCCGTCTCCGACAAAATGTGGCCTTGCATTGGGAACTAGACTGTAAGCGTACAGAAACGTGTGATCAGTTTTTGCTGAGAGACCAGTGGATAGTAAATGGTTGTATTCATTTGTGTGTGGGAAAGTTAAGACGTCAGCTGACCTGCCGCTTCATTGGATTTACACGTGGTTACTTTTTAGTATTTTTCTGTACCAGCATAAATATTTTTCGTTGGCCGTAAAGCATCTTTGCCTGTTAATTACGCTTGTCACTCATTCAGAGCTTGTTTGCACTGGACGACCAATACATCGGTGTGCGCCCTACCTGAATGAATGCCTACCCAGTGGACAGCGACACTGTATGCTAGTTGACGAGTAACCGATGAAATCCAGTGGGATGAAATGAAATAGGGTGGCAGGGGTAGCGAGGCCGTGATAATCTTCTCTTCGGCACCTCCGTTTACCCATCCTCGTGGACTGTCCTCGACCCAATTAGTGGATAGAATTATGCCCACTTCGGCATCAGACAACTGACCGACTCCGACGATGGTCCGATTGTGGCGGTGGGGGAGAGAGTGCGGTCGATGGCTCAGCGCATTTTCCTCACTAATAATCAATCTGACGCGCTTGAAACTATCACGGTGCGCTAAAAGCCGTGGCTTGAAAGGTTGCCAACTGACGGGATAACCCGGACCGCGGGGTCAGCCCAATGTGTGTTTTATGTGGAGTGGCTGACTGGTGTACTGAGAGTCAGGCTGCAATGGCTCCTTCTTAATGTGGCCTTTATGGCACTCCACTTCGTGGAATCCGAGCCAGGTGTGTTGGTACGCCCAGGGGCGGCTCTGGCCGCGCCAGCCACCTGCGCCCTCTCCCATTTTCGGTCTTCTTGACTCTGTCCTGATACCGGACTCAGGTGGGGAGGAGGAGAGTGCGGTAGATGCAGCGTAAGTCTGCTATCACTTTAAAATAAATCACGCGCAAGTCACCGTCCCTACATCACCCTTCCGTGGAGCATACGGTGAACATCGTCGGTCTACGACGGTCGAACTGTCGGATAGAATTATGATCGGCTAGGTCAGAAAGGAATAACCTCAAAACAGTGCTGGGTCAGTCAACCCGCGTGTCTGTAGACAACCTCTGTTACCAATGTTTATAAATATGTGGACATAGTCAGTAAACGTCGTTAATAGTAGGTAAAAATGAATAATGATTATGTTTCAGCCCTTCAAGTAATCAGTATTACAATAATTGCAAAGTATTGTCACCTGCCCCGTTATCAGTGACGCTCGGATCATAACTCTCTGTCTCATGTAGAGCCTCTCACCGCAGTATTCGTTCCAAACATCTTCCACAGGACATCTTAGTCTCCCAAATTAACCCTCTGTATTTTATCGTCTATACTACGCAGGTTGAAGAGACGACACTCTCCGTCTCTTCTTCCCTCTCCTCCCGTCAAACTTCTCGTGCTCCAAGCCAGTCCAACACACCGGACACGCGGCGAAAGTGGATGAAAGTTATCGAGGGAGGCATTAGTAGCATTGCTCAGGGCACCGGCCTTCGACCACGACAGTCTTGAACAAGCGGGTCTACCAATGAGGAGCATGGCCTAGTCTTTCCTATTACCCTTTTCACTCTCTTGCCTCTTCCTGACTGCCCACAGTCCATAGTTGACACTCCTTTATCACCGCAGTCGCTGCCTCTGAAGTGTCAATGCATTTCTACAAGCCTACCTCGTTTGTGCGCAGCATAAACTATCATTTGCCAGCATTATCCGGACTTTGTGGGTTTACTGCCAAAAATGAACACCTGTCTGGCATCCCTCCACATCCGCCCTCCCTCCTCTCTCTCTCTCTCTCTCTCTCGCTCCCTCTCTCACACACAGACCTATCCCTTGATACTGCAAACAGGCGAGTTAATCGGGTCCAGTTAGGGGGACACTTACATTCCTTCCTTAGTTTTTCTTAACGCCTGTTACTTCGTCTCCAGGCTGTCTTTTTTTGCATTTATACCGAGAAAACATGCAAAATTACATACACATATTGTGGGTTTATTTTTGTACGAAATTACGGCGTTGCTGATATTCTCTAATATACATTCCGGCCAACAAATGTGCACAACTGGCTGTATTTCTTATTAAGAACTTATTCGCTTCTGAGATTTCAGCTTGTTTTCTTCTTTTTTTCTGTAAGTTGGGCTGTAGAACGCATTTGAGTAGCTCACATCGCACTAAACACGCGTAAGTCTAATGTTCGGGAAGACGCTTCTAGTGAGTGAGGCGCTGTGATAGACAATCTGCATAAGGCAAAACGATGTCCTTTGAGTTGTGCTTTTTCCTAATCGGATTTTTTGAAGTGTATTTGCATCCTCTGGTCTTTTGGCAAAGGGAAAAAATATTTCTAGAAGATCAGGCTTAATTGATGCAACACAGTTGACGAAAACTGGGATACTGTCGCTGTTTAAACTCAAACGCGTATTAAGAATATCCAGACACCTGATTCATATCAGATGATCGGTTGAGATATGCGTTTTCAAAAAAAACTTTTTTACCACAAAAAGTCTTGTCGGGCGGCCAAGCATCAGCGTTTTCACATATTTGCCCTGCACTTTTGCGAGCATTGATGGGGTCTAAGCCGTGGTTGTACTTAGAGCCCTATGACCCTCACGCCCTGTTCCGTTATAGGAAGAAAGGGGAAGACCAGTAGGAGTTGTGTATTCTGTAACGAAACTCGGTGGTGCTCAGGGGCCCAGACGCGCTGCAAGCTCTAGGCCTGCGCGCGCGTCCGTCCGCTAGCGTGATGTGGGCGTGACTGAATAAAATGACATGTGAGAGTGAATGTTCGGGAGGCCACCACCCTGGGCGATTGTCACAACTCCTAGGCGTTTGTTCAACTCCTCGTTGCGGGTGGCAACCTGTAGGTGACGGGGGATGATCCTGGTCTTCTTGTTATCATGGGCAACGTTTCCGGTCAACTCGTGGACCTCAGCAGCCAGATACTCAAGCACTGCAGCCAAGAAAACTGGGGCTCCGCACTGACACGCTCGGCGTAGTTGCCACGACGCAGGAATCTATGCACACGGCCAACCGGGAATTGAGGACCGGCACGAGTAGACCTGGTCTTTGCATTTTGGGCGAGATTTGCCACCTATGCCACGACCGCTCATGATGTTCAGAGAGACGTGAGTCTGAGAGTCAGGCTGCCACACTGGTGAGATGTGAGCCTCTCAACCCCTGTTGTGTTAAATCCTGGTGCTTTGGGAGCCAGGTCGTGTACGTAGTACACGTATATTAGGTCACCAGAAGCTGCGCTCACTTCCGCATCAGACAACTGACCAACTCTGACGATGGTCCGATTGTGGCGGTGGGGGAGAGAGTGAGGTCGATGGCTCAGCGCATTTTCCTCACTATAAACAATCTGACGCACTTGAAACTATCACGGTGCGCTAAAAGCCGTGGCTTGGAAGGTTGCCAAGTGACAGTGTGGGTTTTGGTTGGTGTGGCTGACTGGCGGACTTAGAGTCAGGCTGCAATGGTTCCTTCTTAATGTGGCGTTTATGGCACTCCCACTCCGTGGGATCCGAGCCAGGTGTGGTGGCAAGCCCAGGAGCGGCTCCGGTCGCACCAGCCACCTGCAAACTCACCCACCTCCGGTCTTTTTGAGTCTGTGATGACACCGGGTTTAGGTGGGGGAGGAGGAGAGAGTGCGGTAGCTGCAGTGCAAAGCTACTATCACTTAAAACTAATCCACGCGCAAGTCACCATCCCCGCGCCACCCTTCTGTGGAGCATACGGTGGACATTGTCGGACTACGAAGGTTGAACTGCCGTATGTGAGAGTGAGTCATTGACTGCGTGGTCGGCCAATAACAGTTTGTGAGCGCCTGTCATTGGCTTGGTTGCCTCAGAGGCGGTGCATTCGGTCTGCCAGCTCAATAAGTATCCTCACGTGACCTCGTGCGTGGCGTAGGTGGCAAAGGCACTTCAATGGCTCAGGATCCTGCTTTTTTTAACTTAATTTCTTTAATGGCAGAAATTTGAAACGGTGGAAACGAACGGAAGTGGATACGATCGAAGCATTGTTTCTGGTATTTTGTAAGGTTAAATTTTAATAAACATTCGTTTCAGCGCTTGTCGATTTTTTTCCTGGCCAAACCGGAAATCTGTATTCGGGATGCGAAAACACGAATTTTTGAATTCAGTAAAGAGTCCGAAACAATCGTACTAAAAGGCGTATTTAATGGTGCTGATCAGTTTTTGTTCCCTTTTGGTTTGTCTCCGCAAGTTTTTGCGACGAATATTTTATTGGCTTTGAGTCCTTTAACGGGAAATACAAACTGACGGTCGCAGATCTCTGAAAGGCTGCCAAATTTGGTCACTATACTTATCATAGGACCTTACCAAGGATTGCGTAACCTGTTCGCGCTCACTTCTGCCAGCGATTAGGATCTACTCGCGTTTTCCGGTTACTAACTTACTTTGCAGTGTCTATTTTCTGCTTTGTATTTTACCGGTATCTCATAATTTATCCGGTGTAACACAGCCTTCAAGCAGCGTCCTGATCATAATTCGTTTGTGTAGTAGAGATATGGACAGCTGCAATTTAAGAGCCCTTGCGTTTCTTTAAAATATCCACTAATTACGATGCAAATTAAGATTTTCGATCCGAATCCTATTTTATTCTCAATTTGGTTACAATAAAATGCTTAGTTTCGCTTGTGTTCCTTGCGTTCAATAATTTATTAGTTTTACCCCTGTGTGTGTCGTGTGGCAATAGTGCTGTGATATCACCGTCATTTCCTACACATCGGTACCCTCGTTAGAACCCCGGCGGCGCCATTCATTTTGTGCCCCCTAAACGGGCCGCGTGGTAGAGGCACTGGAGCAACACGGGGGTCAAATCAGGGTGTGACAGGCGCGCGTTCTCACGATGGGCTCGCGTAGGTGCGGGCTCATGTCGCACCCCGCTCTCACATTCCGTGGGAGATGCTTCATCTGCGCCCGACCCAGCCTCCGGTCTTCTTGACTATGTCTTGACACGGGGCATAGGAGGGTAGGGGAAGAGAGAGTGCGGCAGATGCAGTGCAAGTCTTAAGCTTAAAACTAATCAACGCGCAAGTCACCGTCCCTGCACCACGCTTCTGTGGAACATACGGTGGAAATCGTTGGACTACGACGGTCGAAATCACGTGTGTGTGCCCATTAGTTGGGAAACCGCTTATGTAAACAAAATCCCCCCGTAATAGTCTGCGCAATTTTGGTTGTACATCTTTCGAAGATTATGAGGAATGGTTTATTATTTAGGTTGTCACAGACGATGACGCATAGAGGACGCCAGATATGCAACACTTACTCGGCTCCAGTGTCGCTGAATAGCAGGGAGCTTTGGGGTTCTGGTTGGAGTTGGGTTATCGATAGGGTGACGATGCCAACTCGTAAGCATAAGCGTAACCACAACCCAAACTCTATCCGTATTACCTTAGGCGGTCAGTTTCGGACCTTCAGAAGCTGTCACGTGGACCACGAATAAAAAGTATTCCACCCTACCTTACCAACGTAAGCAACAATGCAATGAAAGTCTTACAATTTTCCAGTAATTATGGGACAAAGTACCCATACGCCCTGAATATCCGTACATTGTCCTGCGCACATTTTCTTTTCATATACTGTTTTATGAGCTTTACTTTCTATTCAAAAATGTCACTCACGCATTTCCGAATGTGCCGACGGAGAGCCTGTCACGACAACTAGCAGCTTTCTCTCGCTCTTGAGCACAATCCAACTTCCCTTGACTGTCTCTCAACTGGGTTCGTAGAGTATTTATGCATCTGTTCTCTTCCGGCTTCCTCTCCTGCTCTCCACCCAATGCTCCATTGCGTTAGTGAGTACTGTCAACCATCTCTCGTCAATTAACACTGCTGACTTTCTCGTCCACGTGAGTGTACAATTGCGTCCTACTTTTATATGAAAGTTATGGCAATGTCTCACCACAGCTTAGGAACCGAAGGTAACAACATATTTGACATGCAGAACGCAGAGTAGTTTAGGCAGCAGTACTAATATAGATACAGTAATGCATGCTCATGTCAGAATGGACCATCTGTCCCTGCAATCAAGAAAAGTCAGTGACAATAAAATAATGGTAAACTTACTCGTACAGAGAGAATGAGGAAGGGGAGAGGCGAAGTCCTCAAGTCAGTGGTCAAAAGTGTACGAAAGCTTGTCCATAATAAAAAAAGCTGGCTGACGAATTTATCTAAGAGTGTGAGAGCGCACTGGCCTAACCTATCCCCAAACACGCGGTGTGTGGCTGCAAGTATCCACACTTCGGAAGTTGTGGAAGGTAGATCGGTTGAGCTAGGGAGTTACCGTGGCCAACGCGACTAAAGAAACACAAACTAGGGGGGGGGCATAGCGCCTTCCACCTTGGCGCCCACGCCGCGCCTGAGGTTACGTGAGGACACTTCTCGGGCTGCAGGACCAGATGCACACAGCCCCTGCGACAACCAAGCCAATTACAAGCTCTCACAAACTGCTATTGGCCGATTAACTGATCAAGCGACCAGTCCTGCTATCACGCGACATTTTTCTCACTCACGCCCACATCGCGTTAGCGGACAGACGCGCGTGCAGGCACCGAACTTGCCACGCGTCAGGGCCTCTGACCACCATTGAGTTTCTATACTGATTACACAACTACTGGTCTTCCCCTTCTCTTCTTATACGGAACAAGGCGTGATGATTGTAGGGCTCTGAGTACAACCACTGTTTCGACCCCTACAAGTGTGCCTAGAAGTTACGAGTACTTTTTCAGAAGAAGGTTATATTGTTGATAAAATATATATGTACTATATGCGCTTGAAATAGATGTCTGCACCATTGTCGAAGTGGACAGCGCGCAAAATTGTCGAATGCCAGGAGTGCAGTATTTGTAGCAGGCAAATTCCACGCAAATTCCACATCTCAGATACTCGTGTTCGCTTTGATACACGATTGGTCCTGCTCATCGCAAAAGTGGGTTTCCGCGATGCCCTCAGAGACGTTGGCGTTTGGCGTGCTATTTTGTCAGTAATAGGAAGCACCAGTATTTTCACCGCAAGTGGTGTTCAACCGCGCGCTGACCGCGTAACTATATACTTCACTGACACACACAGGAAAGAGTAAGTTCAACCAAGTAATTGGAAAGAATTAAACACGATTACCGGAGCAATGATCATTGCCCGTCTTCTTAACTAGTTACTCTGACCAAGCAAATGCTTCATGCTAAAAATGAGGTGATTACTACGTTAATTTATATAATAAGCGTCGGAAAACGACTCATGTGACTGTCACCCATCACAATGCTTTTGATTCCATTCAGCGGAGTCCATTGAATGAGATGTACCTTGAACTTTAACGTCATTTCTTCTCGCTGAAAATATGTGTCCGGTCAACCGCACCCCTAATAATCTTTGTTGTGTAGAGATAGTTTAGCAATTATTATCAAAGCATTTCTCTTCCACGAGATCATGCCAGTGCAATAGGAAAAGATTCGCAAAACAATTAGTAGGAAAACATGCTCATTGTGATCAAAATACATACACTAACAAACATTGCTCTATTGGACGCCCTGTTATTAGCGCTTTCGACGTGGTGAGCAAGCATGGAGCCAAAAATGAGCGAACGTTAGCAAAACACCAACGCAGAAATCCAGGTACTGTTAAATAAATGAATAAATCAATAAACTGTATATTTAAGGCCCAGAGGGCCCCATCATTACATTTCTAAGTAACGATTAGTTCGGAACACCCGACAGTTCGACCGTCGTAGTCCTATGATGTCCACCGTATGCTCCACAGAAGGGTGGCGCGGGGATGGTGACTTGCGCGTGGATTAGTTTTAAGTGATAGTAGCTTTGCACTGCAGCTACCGCACTCTCTCCTCCTCCCCCACCTAAACCCGGTGTCATCACAGACTCAAAAAGACCGGAGGTGGGAGAGTGTGTAGGTGGCTGGTGCGACCGGAGCCGCTCCTGGGCTTGCCACCACACCTGGCTCGGATCCCACGGAGATCCGTTGGGCAACCTCGTCATCGATTCTCGTGTTGCGTGACAGCTTGCTTCCCAAAGAAGCAAAGGTTTCCATATTTTTGAGTTGAGTGCCATTGAAATTGATTCGGGAAGAATTGTATTCCGCGCTGGGTTGTAACTGGTCCATGACAACCATTTTGGCTGTACTGATTGTTAATCCAAGATTGGCACAGCCTGTGGTGAAGAGGTCCATGCTCCTTTGCATGGCTTCCTCCGTCACAGTGTTAAGGGCGCAGTCGTCCGCGAAATTGCAAGTCATGGACTGTAGCCTAGATTCAGTTCTGTAGGCGATGCGGATCCCAGACTGCTCCTCACGGTAGGCGTCCATCAGCATAGCAGAGAACATGAAACTGAACAGGGTGGGGGCCAGTACGCAGCCCTGCTTCACTCCGTTGGTCACTGCGAATGCTTCGGATACCGTCCCGTTTTCAGTGACGCGCGTCGTCATCCCGTCATGAAGCTGACGCGCCATGTGCGGGAACCACTCAGGACAACCGAATTTCTGCATGACGTTCCACAGTCGCTCGTGATTCACCGTGTCAAAGGCTTTCGTCAGATCCACGAAGGTAGTGTAAAGGTGGGTTCACATCTCCTGCAACTTCTCTTGTAGCTGGCGGGCGGCGAAGATCATGTGAAATTGGCTTTCCGGGAGCAGGCCTTGCTCTAGGTGACCGTTCAAACGATTGAGAAGGATACGGGTGAAGATCTTCCCGGCGATGTTGAGCAACGAGATGCCTCTGTGGTTATCACAGAGTTGCCGGTTCCCTTTCCACTTGTAGAGATGGAGTATGGTCGCGTCTTTGAAATCCTGAGGAAGTTGTCTTTGGCGCCATGTCTCCTGGAAGAGTGTTTAGAGTTCTGCCATGAGCCGAGGACCGCCGCGCTTGTAGACGTCCGGTGGGATTGCGTCGGATTCCGGTGGTTTGCCGCTGGAAATCTGCTGCACGGCCTGGATTGTTTCTGATAGGGAAGGCGGCAGATCCAGGTACTTGTTCGTATCCACTTGAGGGAGTCGGTCAACGGCAGCATCGGAGATGGCTGATAAGCAATTCAGGACACTTCTGAAGTGCTCGGCCCAGCGCTTCAGAATTTGGGATTTATCTGTCCGCATGACCCTGTTCAGAGAATCGGGTCTCGCTCAGAGCAGCAATGTCCACCTTCAACCGTGCCAATTCCCGACCAACTATCGCCGTCCTCCGTTCCAGCCGGTTGCTCTTCGGATTGACTTAAAGGGAACGAACATTCCAGGCTGCAATTGTGAACGGATTCACCCAAACAGCCCGGTGAATATGGTGCAGGGAATGCGGACGGGGTATTTTTGTTTGTTTGAGTTTTACGACAGCGTATTTTGCGATCTCTGAGTCGCGGCCAGCTGCAGAAGACGTGAGACCCAGCATTGGTCTAGGGCACTTTCTCTAGCCCCTTCCTCCGCGAGGAGGCAAGCAGTGTTGTCCCTAAATAATGTTGCTTGGACATTCCAGGCGGCTGCCGAACTCCACTATGGGTCACGGTTTTGTTTTAGTGGAAGAGCGACCCTAGTTAGCCTGGGCTGCCTACGGGGTTGTTGTTGCTCCCATCGTAGGAATTTTTGAGAGGGGGGAGGTGGGAAGTTCGGGAGTCAGACATACCGGATTTGTAGGCACACACAACACCGGAGACCCTCACCTGGTTTAGCCCGCCGGTCGTGACTGTTGCCCGGGGTGTGGACGCTGGGAAGATCTCAACTTCGAGGAGCTACAGGTGAGAGTTTGGGTCCCGTAAGAGGCGGCCACATTAGTGTTTACCACCTGTACGATACAAATGGAGCGACCAAATGCTATCTGTTTGGTGCTACCCCTAACTAGTACCCAATACACCCCGTTCGGATCTTCCTAAATGGCATACTCATACACAATGTCAAATGTGAATAACGAACTTTTTAGGGGAAAAACGTTGCTCCAATGTACAACACAGCAGAAAACTAGGTAAGCAGTTTTATCTAACGCTTGGAGCAGAAAGAGGTTTAATCTTCACTTGTTGCATGTCGCGCTACATCACAAACGCAAACATGCTTACAAACAGATGGGTGAGATTTCGTAGAGTTATGAATGTTCGAATTGATATATTTTTCTTAATTGGCTGGTGTTGTAGTAACTTGTGCGATGCGTCATTAAAAAGGCTTATAACGATCCACTTGAACCTTCATAGCACGGAGGTGAACAGATCCAGGTATCAAATTGACAATGCACAAATTCCGGCTGATGCCCAACTGCACCTCTGCGAAGGTTGCAGCATCAGCCTTGTCTCCGGCACGAGAAACTCCTGTCACACTCGACAAAAGCTCTTCAACCCGCATGTGCACTTTACTATCTCACCCATATCACCTTCCTCCTTACAACTTCGCCGCGAGCGCTTTCCGACTCACTGACCTGCAGTCACTTGGCCGACTTCCCCTTGCACACGCACCCGCTTCCAAACTGTCCTGGATGCCCAAATGTCACTTGAACACCCTTCCCTTTCAGGTATGATAACTACTCACTGCAAGCTGTGGACTTAAAGTTAGTGCCCCAGTCGCCAATTTGTGATGTTTTAAGCGAGTTCGCAATCTCAATCCGGTTTCCACAGTGTATTTGCAGTTCCCACCATTGCAAAATATTTTTTTATGACAAAGACGTTATATTGCATCAAACAGCTACGAATTACTGGTCCATGGGCTATGCCTACACGGGCGAAATATCACCGTCAGGAAACCGGAACACAGATACAGTAGTGTCCTAACTCATGAAATCTGATGGATTTCATGAGTTATGGCGCGTTTCACGAAATCAGCACACACTGCGTCCACCAAAATTTTACATCAATAAAGAACCGATCGTAAGGAAATATATGGCTTTTTGTTGTTTAGAAATGCTATTTTTTTAAGAATACGTACGGATTACGAAAGTGTGAAAAATGGACCTAGTTGAGTAAACTGAAGTTGTAAATGTATAAGAAACCTGTCCATATAATAAAATAAGTGAATAAAGCAGAAAAAGCC
Source organism: Schistocephalus solidus (assembly GCA_017591395.1). NCBI lineage: Eukaryota > Metazoa > Platyhelminthes > Cestoda > Diphyllobothriidea > Diphyllobothriidae > Schistocephalus > Schistocephalus solidus. The sequence continues at coordinate 98,534 of WEDG01000028.1, read as the reverse complement.
GAATTATTTTTGAAAATAGTCTTTTTAAGAGTTTTACAAATACATATTTCTCTAGATTAAGCGTAACGTAAAGTATGGCCGTGCTCAAGCAGCCTAACATGAAATTGAATATTCCAACCCCGTTTCACAAGAATTGGTAGTTCTTCTTCCGTTTGTCCATTGTGTTAGATGCATTTTAACAAGGAAAGAAGATTTTCTCTTCATTGCACCGATAGGGGCGTTACAGGAATATAATATTTCATAAGCTTACATGTTCCCAGGTCGTTCGATGACTAATAAATTTAAATAGAATTGTCAGGTGCAATCGTAAAAGTACCATTTGGTGTAATTAAACATGAATATTATATTTTTAAATTACTAAATAAATATTTCGCAGGAAGAGGTCATCCACACTTCTGGCTGCTGCTCCTCTGGCAGTCGTCTATTCACTCAGCGCTTTCTTTGCTCGATAACATGACTTGGGCATCTGTTGACTCTGAAGGTGTAGTCGTTCAACTCCGCTGTCCGTGGGTATGTTGCAGTGTTTCAACTTTTTGGAATAGATTCCCGACAGTTTGGAGAAACAGATGGTGACTGCCATTAAAGTGGAGTATTTGCCTTGTATCAATGGCATTTGTTGTTGCCTGGCTGCACACAAGTGCACAAGATCGTCGAAGAAGGAGAGTTAGTTTCAGCCTGCATCTTGAATTCTATATTCTGCTCAACTAAGTTCAATAATTCTTTAAGGTGTTCATTCGGACTTGTTTTGCCAACGGCAAAACTGTCGTCAAGGTAACGAGCCACGAACTGTGAACACCGTGCATCCTATCCGTTGAATCAACCTTTCAGCAATCAAGTCAGATAAGGGGATTTCACATGAGCACCTTTGATTTGTTCTTACGTTTGTTCAAAAAAGCTGAAATAAGATTTAAGGCTAAACCGAGTGAAAATTATTACTGACCTGGACCGCCTAACTTGTCGTGCTGAGGCCAGTAACGACGATGGATAATTCACTCGCACGCTAAGCACATATCGAGACCAGCCAGCAAGAAATCACGCTAGAACGGACTTAACCGGCGATGCCAGTTAGCGAAAACAGAGGCAATTTATGAACAGTTGTAATGAGTCAGAAAATGCAGAGTGGTTTGAACGCAGTGAATACTTTTACGCACGCATCTGGAATGTTGATTGTATCCCTTTTCCCGGTTAAAATAGCTATTGCCCTTCCCTCTCTAACTGCGATCCCTTTCCGGCAACTCGCTGCGATTCTCTTCTCACACTCTGCGATGGCAACTGTATGGCACTTTCTGGTAGTTTTACTATCCAGCCCAGTCTTAGCCAGCATTCATTTCCAGTGCTTCATGTTACTCCGGGCGTATTATCCTCGACGTCCTCGACTGCTGTACAGTCACTTTATGGTACCGTAATTGACAACAGTTTGAGTGCATTGTGTTATATTCAATAAGCATCGGAGTGTAGAAATATGGATAAATGTGAGCTTACTAAGTGCGAAACGAATGGAATAGATATAAACAGTTATGTTTAAATAAAAATATGGCAAATGGCTATCAAGGCACCTCCGCCTAGACCGAAGGCCGACATAAAAGCGACGCCGAAGGTAACTGCAATCGCGAAGAAGGAGACACGATCACCGCTACAAGAGCTTTCTTAGCCTGAATTCTCAGATGCTCTCTTTAACCCATCGTCAGAGAGTCCCACAAATGGGTAATAGGGGGCACAAGCACGCAGCATTTCGAGTGCGTGTTCGCCAGGCAATTAAACACCTCCCCTATTTGGCAGTCCTCGTACTCCTCGCTGGGGGTCTTAGTTTATGCGATGCTTGCTTGTTGGTCCGTCCCTGAATCGTTAATGGTCGTGATTTTATCACCGCTGCCAGCCCTTGGTATTACGATTGCTATTAAATTTTGTCCACTGTCACCGAACCGTTGGTCAGCCGCATCCTCCCGCGTGGCCAGTATTTTTTTACCCAAGCAAAAACCCAACACAAAATATGGAGTAGAAATATCACTGTGCTTGTTAGTTGACTGTATGCCGGAGAACCATAACTCAAGCAGCTCATATCTCACGCGGTTGTAACCTCTGGCGAGAATTTCGGTCTCACTAAACTGGAAAGTTTTTCCGGGTTCTGTCAAATGAATTGTGAGCTTGGGAGTTAGGGTTCTTCCTTCTCAGCGCTGCTGCATGCTTGCCCATTCGCGTGCGGAGTAGTTTCCTAGTTTCTATGATGTACTTTCTTGGTGTGCAACTGCACCAGACCCTTTAAACGACTCCAGACGTTAATCGAAGTGAAGAGGCGAGGTATTCTCGACTCCAGGCGTTTCTTACCTTGACACATGGTCTTGCGGTCGCATGGCCTGGTGCCTCGTGGTAGCCTCCGGTCTGCGTGCAACTTCAACTCTGGGTTGTGTGAGGTAAGTGTTGACGGCTTCCGATACGTTCTTCACGCATGGGATCGTTAGCCAACATTTAGGGCTGGTTGAACATTTTCCCTCATCGCGTTTACGCATGCATCGGCTGAAGAATTTGCGCGAGTAGCCATTCAATCTGAGGACCCGTCGAATATATTGTAGTTCAGTAACTTTGTTTTTCTACACGTCAACATAGCTGCCTTATTTATCTGCGTTTGTGACTGATCGAGTAGTTGCTGCTAAAGCTCCGTACTCGCATCGCATTGGTCGCCTTCCTGAAGACTTTAGAGTTTCGACCGTTGTAGACGTGGACGTGGAGGGAGACTAGCAGGTTGTTTTCTTCCTCCTCCATCGTCAATTTTATGACTGTGAAACGGCGCTGAGTTGTGCCTTGAATTTCAGCACCTGATCCTGTTCGAGCACAAAGATGGTAGCATTGCCAAACCGAGTCCACTATTTTAGTCTTCAGTATCTGGTATGCGTGTCGTGTTCACATTTTAACTCCCTATTTGTCACATAAAACATATTGAAGTGAATGTAGACAAATAGATGGACTCGCGCGGACGGTCAATGTCAGTAGAAAAAAAGAATGCACAATCGGGTGCAGTTGTTAATTTATGAATAGTAGGTCACCTTCATGGGGATGTAAAGTTAAACAAATCAGTGAAGTGAAAAAAATAAATAAAAAGAGCAGAGTCACGTGGTATAATAGTTATTTAAGGTAAGGTAGTCAAATAGGATATGCAGGATATGTACAGGTCAAGCCGACGTTTGAATTTTTCCACAGCTTCAGACATCACTATCGCCTCGAGTAAATTATTCCACGGATCAACGACACGAGTGGATGAAAATTAGTCTCTTGCCTCCACACTTCCTTTGGACAAAAGTTGTTTGAACAGATGTCCTCAGAGATTAGATGTAGTGACGAGTTGAAAGGAATCCTCACACAGGAGAGCGCGTTCGAAGCCACGAACGATACGGAAAGTTTGTATCAAGTCTCCACGCACCTGCCTTTAACTCGGAGGGTAGAGCTTTATATTATGTAGGCAAATCTCGTATGGCAGTGCACCTTGACCTCTTATTAAGTTCGTGGCTCGTGTTTTCACCCTTTCCAGTAGGTTTTAATCCTGTTGTGTCGAGTTTCTCCAGGCCTGGATCGCATATTCAAGATGCGGCCATATAAACGTACCGAAGACATTAGAATAGCAATTTACATCGAAAACTCTCAATGCGCACTTCATGGCATACAGCATTGAAGTTTCTGCCTTATCCACCTTGCATAATTTTGGATAATTTTTTTGACTATCGTTCATCCAAACACCAAGAGCTTTCTGTGTTCCTGCTTATTGGAGTGGCATTCTGTTCAGATGGTAGGGCCGCGCACAAGGGACCTGATTTTTTTCCCAGACGCAGCAGGTTGCAATTGTTCGAATTGAAGGACAGGAGCAATCTGCAGGACCACCCGTCCAATGTATGAAGATTTGTGGGGAATTTGATTTAATCGGCAGCATTCTAGATGACATTCCAGATTTTTACATCGTGCACAAACATGGCACTAGCACAGTTAAATTACTGTAAAAAAGCGTTAATGAATAAGATGAATAGGGTTTTTCCTACCCCTGAATCCTGTGGGACTGGAAATAGTTGAGTGGTTGTTTATGTTTTTATCATATCAACTAGCCAATGGCAGTTTGTTTTCCGCGTGCGATTAAGTAAACAACCTCTTTTTAAATTTGTTTTATGCACCAATCCTTTCTCTCGGGTACGCTGCAACCAATGTGGATTTCAAAGGTTTTGGCGTATATTCCCCTAAATAAACTGAAGCGGACTGGATTGAAGTGACTCCAATCTCTGATTATGCACTCTGATGGATCTCCTCTACACAAAAACTTAGCAAGAACGAACGAGGAAAAGTTTGATCGATGTAAGAAGTTTTCTCCGATACCCATCATTCTCATCTTGTACAGGAGAAGCTGATGCACGACATTGTCGGAGGCCTTCCGGAAATCAATCCAGGCCACATGTACCGTGTATTTGCATTGCATACAGAAGGCTCGTTGCGAGCGATCTATAATAACGAAAGCCGTATTTTGCATTGGACAAGATGTTGTGGATTCCCAAAACAAGTAATCGATTCCTTTTTGATGGTTGTCTCCATGACTTCATAGTAAACGAAGTTCAGGCTGAGGGTTCTGTAGATGGTAGAAAGTACATGACTTCCACTTTTGTGTGATTTGGGCTCCTTTAAAGTCTATGGAAAGGATTCTAATATCGAATGATTGCTAGCCCAGAAAGGAAAGCGGTTTGGCAGGCTCTAGGGCAAGTGCAAGGGGCAGCTTCTCAGGAATCTCATATAGACCGGGAGATTTACAGTCCTTCGAGCTTTTTATTCTTCGAAAATCGTTCCTTCTTGAAACATAATATTTTGAATGATTAGCACTCCAATTTTCTCGCAATTGGGTGGTATAGAAAAGCTTCTTACGTGAAAATATAATTAAGAACTGAGGAAAATTCTCAGCTTTGTTTTTACTGTCCAATATCTTGAACAAAGAATCAGTTTCCTTTACGTTGTTGTAGCAAAATATTTTCCAAATCCTTCCTTTCTGGTTACCCGCTGTTTTGAATTTGTGTTTTAGACATTGAAGTTGGCTGTTTATCCTACGCTATTATAAAGAACATTTGTTCTTTAATAGCTCAACCAACTGCTTCTTAAATAACCCAAAGTCTTCAGTAACGTTTCCAAAAAATACATCCCTATCTATTCGAAGGTCTCAGCTCTCATTTGGTAAGGATTCATCGCCATATATTGGGCCTCATTTCTCTTAGTAAATATAGTGCAGAGAATAAACCGTACTCCTGTGAAGAAGGGGACACGATCCCTAGAACAACAGCCTTATTAGCCTGACGTTTCGCATTCTCACTCGAATCCATAATCAGAGGCAGAGTCAGAAAAGGGTATTGGATTGCCCAGGTTTTACAGCATTTATAGGATGTAGTTGCTAGGTCAGTACAGGCCTATCAACAGTGGCAGATCCCGAATGCATCGCAGATATTTGCGGGTGGTGTGAAAGTTGTCTGACCGGCCAGCTGTTGTCGTATGCAGTTGCCTTGCCATTGATGTGCGCTTGCGTGCTTGGGAAATTATCGGTTCCCATACTCATCGCACGTGGGTGCATGTGGTGCGGTTGTGGACCAAACAACTTTGTCGGAGAAACTGGAAAACTACTGCGAACGCGAATGGCCGAGCCCGCAGCAAAAGTGAGGAGGAGGAGGAGGAGGAGGAGGAACGACGCTCATTTCAATGTCACGGTTCATTCTACGGTACCCAGCCGCACATTCCTGAAATTCTCTCTAGAGGCGGCAACCGCGTGAGCCGTGAACTGCTCAAGTAAGGGTTTTCCGGCCATCAATAAATCAACATGCTAAACGACCTGTCTGCTCCGTATTCGGTGTTGAGATTTTGTGCGGGTAAATTAGTTAGCCACGTGGAGATCGCGCGGATGGCCACTGATCCTGGTGCCAATTTCGGCTAACCCAATTACCCAAGAGGTCAAATAGATGACGAAATCCGGCCGTCAACAACTCGACTGCGGGCCGTCACCATACCACATGCACACACGGGCGATGAGCACGGGAACCGATAATTTTGACAAGCATACTAGCACACAGCAACGGCATGGCAAATGCATACTGGAACAGCTGGTCGGTCAGACAAACTATCACCTACTACCTACAAATATCTGTGATGCATACGGGAACTGCCACTGTTGATAGGCATGTAGTGGCCTAGCAACTACATCCTATAAATGCTACAAAACCTGAGTGATCCAATACAATTATCTGATTCTGCCTCTGATGATGGATTCGAGTGAGAATGCGAAACGTCAGGCTTATAAAGCTCTTCTTCCAGTGATCGTATCTCCTTCTTCCCAAATACTTCCTGGAAATCGCCTCTGCTTCTATTAGCAACCCGCGCTCTAATAAATGTACTGCAGATCAATTTGTTTAAATGGAGGAGGTCAGTTTACCTCATCTCTACTGTCAGTATCTTTGGTGAAGGCGAGATCAAAACAACTAGTCTTTTACTCTCCAAGCGCTCCAGTTGGTACAAGGAAATGCTGTGTAAGAATATCTTCAAGTATTGTTTTTAGCAGACAATGATCGAAGGCATGCATATCGCTCAATCGAATGCCATGTGCATTGAAGCCAGAAATAAGCATAACATCAGGTCGACTTCCAATCCCCTTTATGTTCTCTAGCAAGCAGGTGTCTGCTTTGGAATCGATCCTTGCTGTTCGTAAAAGGTCATTCAAGCAACTGTGACCTCTGCCTTCATACTCAGCAAATAGCCTCCTTAAAGTAAGTAATCTTTTCCGTACTGTCTGACGCAGGTTAGTTGCTTTTTCACATACATAGCAACTCCCCAACACGGCGGTCGATCCTGTCTCCTCTAAATAATTGGTATCCTAATAGTAATACTTCGGAATCACTGGTTTTCTGTGACAGTCAGGTTTTTGTTATTGATATTGCATCTGGAGACAAGTAATTAACCTTTATTCTCAATTCATTGAGCTTCGAAAACAGGCTCTTGGAATTAGTTTACAAGGATTGTGGTTTGCAACATTCGGCAGTGCTGATTTAAATTTGCCTAGAGTTTGCCAGTAATACGTTGCCACTGTCATCATGAGCATTGTCTGGTTCCAGAAAAACAATCCGTTTCTTTTCAAGGATAGGAAAATTGAGGTCTGCGACATGTCGCCATAAAACATTGCTTGTTTTAGATATGTATATCTTGCACTATCCCCGCTTTCTTCAGACGTCGAATCATGCCTCAACCACCTTGCAACACTTTAAAATAAAATCCTTAATATTTGCTGTCCCCTTTTCTGACGTTTGACCTGGACCACGTCTAATCATGGTCTTTGGAAAAGAGTTTTTTACTGAATAATCAGAAATTGGTCCATTCTGGATGCGGTTCCATTCTGAATGTGCGTTGTGAATGTGCACGTTAACTGAATAAGCAAAACCAGTCCACTTTTGAATGATCACGTGAACAGAAATCGTTGTTTGATCAAATGGAGCGGAATTAATTCCTTCTAGAATTACATACGATGCCTTTTAGATTTTGGTAGGTTACTTGCGATCCACCACAACTTTGCGGTTTTCTACATTTAGCAATTTGACAGATTTAATTTCCGTGATGGATAGTGGTACTTGTTTATTTTGGTAACATCAATGTCAGCTGTTTCGTCATTCTGTTAGTTACAACTGTTGGAAGTGAGTTATAGAAATATTATTCGCTGTTTATTCCTGACAGACTTTGAGCTTTTAATACAGTGCTTTCCTTCACAGTCCTTCAAAGATTAAGTCAATTTTAAGCAACATAATTCGGCTGCAAACCTGAAAAAAAACACACTGATATATGTCAGCAGGCCTTAGTGGTCTTCTAGTGTCGTTATTCGTTATCTGATGTCCTCACAACCAACACACAAACTGGCTGAAACTATGTTTGTCTCCATATTAATGAGGTTTCAAATTAAACTTATCAGTTCACTGGGTTCGCTCCATCTACTGGATTCTATTCTGCTTATCCTCAGGGGTGTTGAATAATTCCATTAGAATTTTTGTATAAAAACGCTTACAGCTGTAGTTGTCATTCCTCATGTAATCTTATTTTATATAATTGCACAGCATTCTGTTACTTGCATTAACTATCGGAGTTCCCTGGCAAACGTTCGAATATTCTGGAGACCTCGGATTACTTATGTGCTATTCGCCTTCCTTGACCTTCGAAAATTCAAAAATCGAGTTTGATGGGCACCCTTGCAGCCCCGACCTAGATGCTGAAGCGTGCACATTTTTTCGACAAAATTACGAGCATGTATGCACCTTGCTAAATGAGCATCGTGAAGTCGAATTTAGGCAGCTGCACGAAAAAGAACTGTGTAAAATATTGGCTTGTTATAGTCAGATAGTTGTTATAGTTGAATTGTTATAGTCGACTCCTGTAGCATATCCGCGCACTTTGCAAGAAAGAGATTGCGTGAAGTTCATCTGCTATCTGGACGGCTGTGGCTGCCTGGTAATGTCTTTGGACGAGTTTTTCGCCAAAAAGGGGAAGAAGAAATCAAAAAATAAGATAAGTACCCAGGAACTATTTGAGCAAATTTCCGATAATACCCTGCCCCAAAAAGTAGAAGCTGAGAAAATTCCAGATCTGTCTGCAGTGGTTGCTCAGGCCGTAAGCTTGACATATTTATTTACGCCTTCCGAAGGAGAATGAGGATTGGGAGCCAATCGTGAATGAGGATGTGGACCTGGACCTGTCGACTATGCGTATAGGCGACCTTTCGGTAAAGACTGAACAAGAACAGGCAGTCACCGATAGTTTGGACGCCCCTAACAAAGGCGACGATGGCAGAGTGGTCTGGGGCGGAAAGTCCACGACGGAGAGTGAGAAAACTTATTTCCTTTCACATTTAACCATTTATGTAGCAGTTAGTCCTCTAATTTCGCCCATATCTCATCGTATAGCAATTTTCAGTTATTTAGGTGAACGCGTTGTCACTTATTCTTTATTTTGGGCGTGGGTGGGGACGTTACCTGCGTCCAGGGCACTTTTTTGAAATTGATAATGTTTGATTCACTAGCATAGGTTGTATCGATTTTTACCCTTAACCTCGTGGCCGCCTATGTTAACATAGGCCCAGACGTAACTGCATAATCCCTGTTGTGGTCGAAAGTACCGCTACTCAGTTGATGTTTTCGGTGTATCGAACTTGGATGCGCTACAAGCATACCCTCTTGCACAAAACTACCGTTCACGTTTGCGCCAACAGAAACCCGCCGACAGCCTTCCTTGGCCGTGAACAGCTTGTTAATCGTGATCGAAGCCGTAAGCTGCCACTGTATGATGCATATCACCGGCGTGTGGCGTATTTTCTGCTTCGCTGGATGCTGGGTCTTATACAAACGGCTTTCTGTATATGCCAGCTATTATCCCAGGAGTTGAGGAAAACGAGGTAAGCTGTTGGACACTCGCGTCAAATTTAGGAGAACCTAGTATACCTTACCAGTCTTACCCGAATACTTAACCATTACGTCCATTCAGACGGTCTACAGCCGACAGATGAAGGACACTTCCCCGCCGTTCAGTTACACTGGAGCAACCCCAACGTGAAATTCGCAGATTCTGGAGCGCCGTGATAAGCGCCATAGAGGCGTCCTGAATCTGTCATCCAACGCATTCACTGAAACCATTTCCAGATTCCCTCAAATAGAAACCAACGTGAACTTCGACAATCTGCCTTCGCTGCAAGACTTTCAGGGCTATATATTGGAAAGTTACCCCACGAGCTCAGTGTTTGCCGTCAATCGGCGTCATCACCGACTTGGAGGCTTCGAAGATTGTGACAAGTCAAGATATGCGTACCAAACTATACTTCCATTGATTTGACAAAGGTTAGCGATCCACTCAACCGCAATGGGTTCTAGAAAAGTATGCTGAATTTCAGATGTCTAGAGCGCTTTAGACGATAAAATTACAGAACAATGGGACGATGTAAAATTATGCATTCGCTGCCATCCTCAGTCTCGGGTTTTCCACCATGCTCGTGGATACGTACTGTCTAGAGCAGCCAGGAATCGACGTCGCTTGTCGAACTGGTGAACGTTTGGGACATGCAAGACACCATGCGGGTGTCCTAGACCAGTGTTCATGATATATGCGTGATTGACCGTGTGCTGGACGCCATGACGGCAACGGGCGTACATCAACTGAATTCTCTTGGCCTCTAGCTGCGAAATTTTCATGATGACCATCAGCGCCAATTAGACCCACCGCGTCTTTGACAAGTTCGCCTGTGCAGAAAGCGCAGTTTCATAAAAACGTCAAAATCCGTGAAGAAAGTGCTCTTCGAATACCCTACGCCAGTAAAGCCTTGAACCGCCTGCGGCATTCAGGTTGCACTAGCATCGGCTTTTCTTCACTTGATTGCAAAACTGAAGAAACGTTTAGCCACCATTCTGCGTAGAGAAATGGACGTCCCATGAAATTCGAGCATGGAAACTCAACCGCTTTTACCCCAGCCGCCTCTACAGTGCTAAGGCTGAGTCGCCAATAAAGAATCTGCGACACAGAATTCATGGAACTCACTGTTTTCCATAACATGAAGAGAATGGGTCACGAGTGACTGTCAAATCAGCTCATACAGTGGAAGTCCAACGGGCGATCTCGAACGGGACGGGAAAAAAGTGCCGTTACAAGAGCACTCGCAAAACAGCTGTAAATAAATCCGGGGGCCTCGGATGATTCGCCCGGAATCGACAGGTGTGGCACTACCGTAAAAACTAGAACTCATTATCTGGAACAAAAGCAAAGGGGAAGGCATGAAAATATAGAATATCACAGCAACCCCGCAGCGCCTACCACCAGCCCTCTTTGCTGATTCACGTTCAGAGCACATACCGGACTGGTCGGATATCCCCGGATGCGCCGTCACAGGCCACACAGCGTTGTCATGGCCAACAACGTCGCAGAAGTAAACCGTCCGTCCACCAACAGCAGTTTGGACCCGGTGCCAACCTGTCATAATTGCGGTCACACCAACTCGCTCATCGACCTTGTACATCAGTTGTGAGTCTCTCACTGAACAACGAACCAGTGTCAGAAACCCCAGCACACATCTGACGCAGTCATAGTTGGGGATCGTGTCTGCTAATCAGGCCGCTTGCGCCATGAAAACCTTCACTAGGCATCGCAATCCAGTCCGCGTCTTCCTCCTACACGTCTTTCTGCGCTACACACGAACACCATGCATTATTCCTGCAGCAGGCATGAAATTAAATCTGCCAACGCCGGTATGGCGTGCGTGAAGTGCCAGAACCTCCACATCTCACTTGAATGGAAACTATCTAATTCGGTGTCTGTGTCAATAGTGTGGGAACCAGGTTGTGTGACAGGTTTAAACAAACCGTACAGCTTTGGTAGTCACTGCGTCTAATGCTATAGCCAACGGGCAGCCTCCGATATTAAGTTGGTGCGTTGGAGCGAAAAGAGTGAGACTGACACTGGGACATGCACCCTCACTGCGGGTCAGCATATTCATTACTCTTCGAATGGACACTTCTGAATCTGTAACAACGTTCTGAGAGTCGTGGCTTGGAGGGCTGGCTTGGTCTTTCCGAAGGCTGAGGGTCAGGCTGTATCTGCCCCTTAGAAATGTGACCTTTATGACACTGGCCCACGTGAGATCCGAGCCGTCCTAACAGTACCCTGGCAAATAAAACGTTTGGACCAGGTCGTGTGTGGCATCCACAGACGGGCCTGTGTCAGGTATTGCTCCTGCGCCCAACTCCGGCCGTCCTAACATTGTTTTGGCATAGGAGTGAGGTGTGTGAAGGACGAGTGGGCAGTAGATGCTGCGCTGGGTTGCTCAACTATGAAATAATTCGCGAACACGCTGTCGACGGTCAAACTTTTTGCCAGCTACAGGCTTGTTTTTTGGTTGAAAAGCTGCAGTTCTCTTGGGACTGCAAGTTTTCTTGTCATGCTGACAGATAACTCGGCTGGCAATCCTAGTAAACATTCAAAGTTAAGCCCAAAATCTTTCTGAACATCTTTTTATGGTCGAGGTCGTCTGAGCAATTAAACGCTCTATTACTGACGTGGGATTCTTCGTTATTAACTTGGTCACTTGACTTCGTACCAAGCACCACAGTGCTTCCGTGGGCCCGCATTGGAAATAATTATGAAATTTCGACACAGTCGCCAGGTGGTATGCTACAGTGTGCGAAACTACCTCATGTGTTCATGTGTAGTCCAAATTGATGGCTTATAGGTTGATCTGTTACCTGGAGCACAGGCAAATTATTTGTAGACTAAATTGCTAGTGTTACCGGACGTTAAATGTGCCAAATTTGTCAAACATTTGAAAGGCAAGAGTCGATTCTAGCCTTGCTCTGGGAGTTAGCATTTTCACTGCCGAAGAATCTTACAAAACTGCAACATCGGATCATCTGAGTGGTACACTAGATAACTATTTCGATCGCTCTAAATCCCGAGCAGGACTGTGGAGTGTAGCTCTTCTTCTGCTAATTGCCAAGAATTTAGAAATCATTATTCGATGATCGTGACCGGCATCTTGCACGGGAGACAAATTTCGTGAGTGCCGTAGGATTCCTTAACCATCTTCAGACGCTCGAGCTCGGATACTCTCGTGACTTACATCGATTCAACTTCCTAGGTTTATGAGTCACCCCACGTTGGCGGTGCAGGCTTATTCCTTAAGGATTAAGAAGTTCGTGAAACAGAAGTGTCAGTCCTCCGAGCGACTTGGTTCAACTTGGAAAAGCAAACAAGTGTGTTATGTTTGAGTTGATTTATTTCGACGATGTTGTCATCTAAAGCTATCAGGCTAAGCTTGGTACTGCTGCTCACGAGCTCCAAGTCCATATTCGCTCCAAAGTGTCCCTGTGAGATTGAGCCCGAATGAGACAATATCTATTGTTCTCGGGACTAGAGCGTCTTTGCAAGTGACACCCGGGAACCGCGAGCACTTACGGCAGAGCTTTGTACAGCGTTTTCTATTCGCAGCTCTAACGGTTTGAGCACAGGTAGAGGTGTACATCGGATGGTCACCCTAATACACAGGTATATAGACTAACCCGTATGTACATCCAGCCCTAGCGCCATTATTCGAGTCGCTCCCGTGAATAATTTATAGTGCAAGGGCAGTTCGACAAAATGACTCACTGCGTCTAAGGTCATAATATGGCTAATCCAATTAACTTTAAGAAAGGGGGAGGGCTCAAATGCCAGTCTTATATGGCATCCGCAACTGGCAACTCCAGTCGGAATATATCAACCCAATCTATTTTTGTGCGTGTGGTAAAGGAATGGACTGGTTTCGTCCATAAGAATGGATTCTTGAGCGTGCTCGTGCGCCCTCTCATCGGAGTACTGTAGTCGTGTCTTACTCTTTTCGCAGTTTTATGTTTGGAAAGGTAAATAGTACGCCAATATTTAAAAAGAAAATAGTCACGTCATGTGCCCCAATTTCCGAAGGTTTCGACGTTTTAATATGACCCTCTGGCTTAAAGTTTCTCCTGATGGGTGCTTCTTAGGTCATTCATTTATCATTTAGTCCACAATAAAAATTTTCCTTGTCAAAAAGTATTGGCTTTTGTCTACCTTAAAACGTTGCGCTCCACTTTAGAAGAATAACGCGCACTTTACTAGATAGGCAAGGTATGCCGGTAACAATTTTCTGGAGATCTGTTTAGATAGATAATTTACTGCACAAATATCGCAAGGTGAGTAGTTTGATTACCTTTGGGTAACGTAGGCCTATTTTACTACACCTTGCACAGCCAGAGGACACCTTTTTGATTTCGCCCTGATTCTGATCGTCGTGTCTTCGTTTTCCTCGTGCAGCCGGTACCCACCGCATACTTGGTAATATGTGATAACCTAGTCCATCAGACTGTCGTTGGTCTTTGGGCGTCACCATAAAAACAGGCAATTGGTCATGGCAACTTCCTTTACCCTCTCACAATAGTAGTTTGTACGCGGTCTTATGATATTTGGATATCCATATTCTGGTGAGTTTATGCGCTTTATAACAATGCGGCGCACCCAGTCCAGTCGTTGGCCCCGCTCGATAGTGAAGTTTTATTTCAACTTCGCTGATTGCTAGGTTCCAGCTATAGAGGAGGGTGTAAAGTTTTGATCGTATTTTACCCTAGCTGTTTCCTGGCTTTTGTCCTCTCAAACTGACATCTTTGCATCATCATATTTTATATTTTGTTCCATAATTCAGGTGTTGAAACTGCCGAGCCCGAAGAACCAGTCGAAAAGCCGGCAGAACCTGCCAAACCCGGTCTTTATGTACCTGTCTACATGCGCTCTGGCGGCGCTCGGGTGACCAATCGCCAGGCCCAGCCAAACATCGAAAGTATCGAGGAGTTCCCTACTCTTGATGCTGTCCAGGAAAAACCGAAAAAGGTCAAGAATCCCGTAAAAGCTGAAGTGGATGACTCTTGGAATGAAGTTAGCAAAGCTTCGCAGGGACATCGGCCTGATCCTCCTTCCCATGTATATACTCCCCCTGTGTTACGTCAGGGTTCGGAACTTAAACCGCATAAGTATCCCTCGTCTTCCAACTATAGTCAAAACCTGGAGCAGCGGTATGGTGGTATGACACCTCGGGATTCCTTCCAGTCATCCACGCAGTCTTGGGTACGTGGTGAGGCGCATTCTACGTCGTCGTCTCAACCATCTACAGAACAGGCGAATTCTAGTGGCTGGGTCCGCGGAGTTCCTCAGAGGTGGGTCTCCTTTATCTTCTGAACCTTCCAAGACGCCCTTTGAAAAAAATGTAACTCGTATTTTTTATTTGACAGTCATCTGACTTCGAAGCCTTACCAGATTCCTCTTCAACGGGACATCATGGAGTTCCCTCAGGAAAATCGTTTTGCAAGGCTCGGCGATACATGAATCCAAAGGCGAAGATTGCTCACAGTAGGCCCACTGACTTTCGCAGCATTTTCGTGCACTATGAACCTTGACTCGAAATTTGACCGCATTGTGCCATCATTGTACAATTACTGACTTAGGGACATCCACATTCCTTCTACGTGCATGCATTGTAAGTATATATCCGCGAGTTTCCAACCCCTTGCTTATCTAAAACCTATGGCAGTCTGAACCTTCGGTTTGCGGTTTCCTCGCCCCTGTCACCCAGCTCACTAGATTTCTCTTGATATCTCTTCAATGCTTTCACGCCTATGAGGCCAAGTCAGCTTCCTGCTTGCGAGTGATCTCTGTTATGACTTATTTTGTAGTTTGTGTGCATGATTTTTATGAAAATTGCATATAAATGTCTCTGACAGCCTTCGTATTTTAACTGGGTCTGCTAAAATGCATATTATGAAATTTGCTTTTTCATTATTTTGACTACCATATGTTTATAGAAGGGTATCGTTGGCTGTAAACTCATTTTTTCCATGTTTATGGAACACACTTGGGTGTCATTTAAAGGAACCAAAGCTCATGATGAAGTTTGTCCAATTTTGGCCTTCCAGCCGTTAACTCGTGTCGGTTCTCCAAAAACAACCACAATGCCGTGTACAGACGTACTCTAATATCGAACGTCTTCAAGGCGGAGGGCTTAGGTGAAAACAATAATTACTCCAATAGCTTCCCGTTCAGTTCAGGAAGAACCCGTCTTGGCTTGCTGCCGCCAGTAGGTGTTCACGCAGTTCATTAGCGGTTTCGTATTCGGGTAGTTTGAGGTAGTGCATGCAGGTGTTCACGCTGGGGTAAGGGCCGAATGCCCGGGCGTCCTTCTTTGCAACCTGTAAAAATCACATATATGTGAGAAAACAAAGAGGTAGGGGGTTAGCAGGCCTGTTCCTATTTGTGGTCTTGCCATTCTGGTTTGATTGGGAGCTGATAACCAGTCATTCTCGGAAGCTCGTTTTTCTATTATAAATTGCACACAATTTCATTTACTAGATTTGAATACTCAGCTGCAACTGTGATCTAGAATGAACAGCCTCCTGGACCATACGCTTGGTCTACACGGAGAATCGGGTCTATGCGAATCAGTGTAGGAACAGTCAAAAGATAAAACAGGTAGTGGCATTCCGCCAAGTGGTTTGGCCAGTCTAACCGGTAGGGAGTTCGTGTTATGAGGTGGCCGACATTTAAGTACCAAATTGGCATTTGACACGACCGTCCCAGGGGTGAAGAATGAAATTAGGTAAACTGGGTTGCTACGGCGAAGCTGGTCAAGCAGCCTGTGCTGTACGCAGGTCCGCACGGGACGGGCCACCGTATTTCGGGACCTGCCTGCTGTTGCTTTCCGTACATCCGTGGGAAGGCGAACAACAGCGCGCGGCACCATCATTCCCGTCTCCAGTCCTTGCCGGGTGAACGCGCTTGTGGTAATAGTGAAGGTTTCTTCGTATTGGAGTCTGCGCCGACTTACTTGCACCATCCGTCAGCAAAAATACTAGTTGCACTGGCCCTCCCGATGACGCGGCATGGGATTGACAGTTCGGACCACGAAAGCGAGCGATTCATTTACCCTGCAATTAGTACTAAGTTGATAGGGAGTTTCTTTACGCCCGACTCGTTTGCTGATTTGGTATTTTCCTGAGCAAGAAACGGATGAACTAATCAAGCTGCGTAAGCGAGGACTGCAGACGTCTACCATCATCACTTCCGACTTCAAATATATATACTGCAAGTGTTCACGTTCAGGCTGCGCTCAGAGCTGTGAAATCGTTGCTACTATCTCTGTTGACTGGTCTGAGCCGAAGCCTACCATAAGAAGTATCGCTGAAGTCATCCAAAACGATGACTCGGAAAAGGCATCTCGGTTTCACGCAAAAGAAATTGAATAAGCACGAGGAACGCCCAATTGCCCACCACGAGTTGAGGGGGAAGGTAGTTTTCATGTTAACTGCTGGAACATTTGGCAAACGCTGTTAACATTTGGGAGCCTTCCGTCTCGCAAATGCCTAAATGATATAGGAGGTAGGCAGAATAGTTATCTGTACGTCAAAGAAGCCCACATCAGCGGGTTTCGCTCTCCTCACCTTACTTGCGCAGTACCATAGCCCCCGTCTGGGACTTGATTTTGCCAATCAAATCATTACGGGAGATCAGGTTCATGAAGAGATTATATTTGGGCAGTTCTTAACACCAACCGCATCCTCGTAAGTATTACTGTAATAAGGGCAAGGAAATGCTAACCTTCAAAGTTGGATAGAGATTCCGAAAACCTCCTGGAGGAAGATTAGGTGAACCCGTGACAAACTTGACGAAAGCCCTCCTTTCTCGTCCGTTAAAGTTGACAAGCACATTGAGCAGAAGTAAGTAGGCTGGCGAGCTCCGTGTGTATCCAGCGACAGGCTCAAATACACTGAGTAGTTCGTCGAGTGTCCATGGAACTGGTATGGTATCGTCCCCGGCAATCAGTCTCCCCAATTCTTTCGGTCTGAATATCGACAGAGTTTCGACTGGGAAAACCATCTCGAATCCACCTGAAATGCATAGTTTTCACTCGAGTTTAATGCTATATTTATTGAATAGCTGAAGTAGTGTGCATTTCGAGATGATAATGAAGAAAGAAGGTTCGTTGGAAAATCGAGTTTTACTCAGGAATTTTCAAGCAGGTTACATCGGCCCATCGTCAAACGAAATGAAAATTTGTGGTTGGGATTATCACGCTAGAGAGTTTGGTGAGGGCAAACAGGCAGACATCAGTGAGAGGGGGACGAAAAATGTGTTAAGATAGGTGTTGGGAGTGAGGGGAGGGGTGTTAACATCCCGATTGTGGCTCACGTGTCGGGGGAGGGGTGGAATACCGCATCCGTTAATTTTCACTTGCCCAAACATGGATAAGCTATTGTTGGTTTAAGCTGGGCGTGAGTCGGTGAGCCATACACGCAGACCTTCGTAATTTGCACCCAGATCCACGTTGCGGTTGATGCTGTTTGTACCGGAGCGCCGTGCGTCGAGCAATTCTCGCACCGGCTTGGTGTAAGTTATGGCGACCACATCGGTTGCGTCCCCATTGAGGCGGCCGTCGCTGTGGCCGAAGTGCGCAAACGCGAGGGGCAATGGATCGCGTCGGTGGATGACCAATTTTTATGTTAGTTTATGCGGGTCCGAAATCGTCGACCTTCATGGCCTACTAAGCGCACGAGCAGTTTACACATAGAATACGGTAAATTACATTCATTTGGTGCTCTTTGCGTATGGGGTCTTTAACTCGCGATAGTCTTGCGCGCAGGGAGGACGCCGACTTGCAGGTGATGGAGATGCCAAACCGATTGAATTGTCCGGCGATAGCTTCGGAAATACCCTGCATGTAGGGCAAAGAGTAGAATTTTCGCGGCACTGTTTCTCCATTAGACTCGACGCTCTGTGGTTGTATCTGGCGCATGAAACAGTTTTTCACAAAGCTGACCAGGTATCGGAGTAGCCGAAAAAAGAAACCCAGCTCCTTCTTAAGATCATGTTGCTATGCAACTGCCTGCGAGGGCTCTAAAGTGAGCTCCAGGGCACAACGGAACATACATGTTCCTTAAGCAGATCGGTGAGCCGCACACTATCAAAATATTCCCGATCGCAACCAATAAAACACCGGGCCCGTGGCTCAATGGTAGAGCATTCGACTCAATTACCAAAGGTCGCGGCTTCGAATCCCACGTGTTCCACACTTGGGATTGGTTATGACTGGCTGATGACGGCTAATAAGCCAGAAATGGCCATTCCGGTCTCCCTTGTCTTTGTCGGTTCCACATTATCAACATATGCTACACGTCGCTATGCGACCGCCTGCGAGGACTCTAGTCTGAGTTCCAGGGCACAACGGAACATACATGTTCCTTAAGGAGATCAGTGAGCCGCACACTATCATCATATTCCCGATCGCAATCGATAAAACACTGGGCCTGTGGCTCAATGGTAGAGCGTTCGACTCAATTACCACAGGTCGTGGGTTCGAATCCCAGGTGGTCCACACTTGGGATTGGTTATGACTGGCTGATTATGGCTAATAAGCCAGAAATGGCTTTGGTTATGGTATAATCCCCAAAAATACTTCTTTAAGCCATCCGCTCTTGCTTAAACGGCCTTAAATATCGATCTCAGTTTTGCTGTCACCCTCAGTAATTGTGACGTTTCTGAAGATGCAGGCTTAAAGGTACTTCGTACCATTTGTTTTTGACTTTAAGGAGGTATCGGCTCCTCTAATTTAATAATTTTAAATGACTGAGAGTTTTATCACGCACACAGATAATTTTATTAAATGTCAGTTTGCAACGTGAAAGTAATCGTTGCAGTATGTTGAGATTAGACTGTCAGTAGAACTAGATTCAGGCTGTTTTACTTATAATGTGGCTAGTTTATTTACTCAGTCATGCAATTCATACACCATGTCAGATAGGTAACCATAAAAAGCACGATCATCCGACGCGTTCAGTGACACGGCTATTGTCCTCCATTCAACCCTTATAATTTTAGCACCGTCATGTGATATCTCACGAAATCAATTAGCGACTCTCAGGGCCCTGGAACGTTGATTGGATTACACATCTTTTGCACTTATCTCTTAGTAGTACCCACGGGAGTTTGCTAGAAGGTGATTCATGACCAGTGTCCTCGTTCAATTATGTTTATCCTACTTTGTTTGTTGCCAGCAGTTAGATGCTAACCCTAAAATTCTGACGCCGATCGTACGGGCAGCTACCCCCAGTTGGCATCTAAAAATCAGACGCAACAATAGATACTTTGCCAGCGAAATAAGTCATCAGTCGAAGTATTTTCTAGAGTAAATGTGGGTGATCTGGTGCATCTAATTAGTACGTACTATGAAGAACGAAGTTCGAGGATGTGGTGATACTCGTGACAGCATCACACCTAGGGGTAGAAGCATAGAACACTAATGTGCTGTTTCGACAAGCAAAATACTTACGTTTAAATGCTTCCATCTGCCGCCGGATACCCTTGTCCATAGCGAATGCGACCGTCCGATGAATGTAAGTCTCAAGGTTTTCGGTAGTTATCAGTGGCGACTCGCAGTCATCATTGGTTGCGAAGTTCACATTACTTGTTCCGCCCTTCGTGCTCTCCCATTCATAGTGATCTCGTAATGGGAAAGAGTTGACGCCAAAAGTCTGAAACACAGTGAAACAGTCCATTAAATCATTCCAAGTTCCTAAAAACGAGTCACGGTCGCCTTTCTTCAACGATAATTTATAGTGTTCTATACTACACGTGTACAATAGCTGCATTGTTAAGATACCTTTCAGCACAATGCGATACTTACACTTCATTACACTAAGCGAACCACCCGGACATATTTTACAAAACGTAACTTTGTTCGTTCGGTTCTTCACCGAACCTGTACCACCCACTCAGCCCAACTTGCCGTCTTCAGTAGTATAGGTACCCTTCAGTTGACCCGAAACAGGTGTTTGCGTGGAAGAGAGCATTCAATTAGACACTGAACATTAGGTCCCTTTTTGCAGTAGCATTTTTGGTGGAGTTCAAGGATTATTGTGTGCAATTTTTGCCGTCACACTGCATACACTGCGCTAGCAGAATGCTTCAAAAAGGATCGTCTCGGTCAAGGAGGCAAGCGTCTTCTGTCTTCGACGTTTTTACCAAATCGTTCCCCATAGGACATCCGTGGTCGCTATCCTGTTTGGCCCTTCGCCCGCATGGTTAACTTAGACGTGCCAAAAGCAAATTAACATTGAAACGGAAAACCGAGGAGTTGTACTATTTTCCTCACTGGTTCGCTTTTCCATGGTAAAGTGTGGATGTGGAATTCCTAACGCGTGATGTGGGACTGGCTGCAATTTTGCAAAAAAATAGCTTCCTGTGTGGTCGATCAACGTGATACTCTGCAATACGTTTTTGGCGGCGACTTCCCGCAACCACCATAATTTTTGAATACTGCACTTGCCTGCCGGAGTACACGGGTTGCGGACACAGTGCCGTTACCTGAAGGGCCTGGTGTTACTTTTCCGATACTCTTATTTTTTTAACATCCTTTCTACCCGTAACTATATTACCCAGCACTCGATCACCGCTACTTGGTGGTTGGAAAATCGGTCCCTGGGGTTCGGGCTCGCCAGGGATTATGATGACAGTGAAGTCTAATGCGGATCTCGTGCCCTTTCGCCCTCATCCGATGGGTCAACATGCTCCTGCCCTAATTGCAGGACCCTCGTCGTGTTTTGCTGGTGGACGTTTAACCAACCAACAGGGTCCTTTCCCCTAAACTCTTAGTTTTGGAAGCTTGAGGAAAAAAAGTCCATTATTTATAACCGCGAACAGTCGGTCAAATAAAAGGCTAAATTTTTAAAGTTTGCTCCTTTTTTTCCTACTGTGCAGATGGAACCTCGGCGATTTCTTACTGCACACACACAGGGGGAACCGAGTGAGAGGACTCCGTTTTATCCAGTTTAAATTTAATAGCTATCAGGTTCAGGGAAGCTGGGAATGTTATTCCCCTTTAGCCACGGAGTGTTGGTATGAAAGTATCGAAAACTTCTTTCCAGGCAGTAGCACTAAGACGCTACCGCCTGACAGGCTAGGAAATAAATGCACGTTTTTACTATCATCTGGTTGTATGTATTGATTGCTGGTGGCTACTAGGCTAAATTACAGGACAAGTGAGGTTTAATTAAGTGTTAGAACGGTACTGCTTCTGGGGGCAGTTGGTTCTCCGACGGTCTACCATGCGTCCTAGTGACCTATAAAAGTTGGCAAAAAATAATTATAGTTCAGTTCAAATCGTGCGCCTACTCTTCAAGAATTCTCAGATCAAATAACACTACCGACAAAGACAAGGGAGACCGAAGTGGCCATTTCTGGCTTATTAGCCGTAATCAACGAGCCAAACCCAAACCCAGGTGTTGAAACACCTGAGTCTCCTTTGTCTTTGTCGGTAATACCATTCTACCTATGATACTAGCCATTATGCTGCTGTTGGCGGTGCTCGAGTGTAGGCCCAACGGGACGAGTATGTCGCCTAACGCGATCGGTGAGCGCCCCACTAGTTCTATTTATAGGTCAACTCTCATCTCAGGTCCTAGCTCGTAGATATATGACTGATGATTTGTAATTATCTGAATTAACGCACTCTTATGTCGCTCCTATTTTCCAAACGCCGGTATTTATTTATCAAAATGTTTGCAAATTTTAAACCTTGGCGGCAACGATTATGCCTGTCTGCCACTGCTAGTAGTTGGGTGACTTTCTACTGCTTAACAAAACGCCCTTAGACATAATACTTCGATCAAGGCGTTCGAGCCTTCTGATGCCCAAGGGCTTCTACCTCCGCATATATATGACCTGTAGCGAAAACGGGATTACCGTGCAGATAGCCGGAAACTCCATTGTTAGGTATAGGTCCGACAGTTTAGCAGAGAATATGTTCTGTTCCAGCTGTTCAACTTGCTCCGTGGTCATAATGTTGGCTCTTCGGTACTTTAGATATGTCAGGCAGCGTTGGAAGAAAGCACCTTGCTCGGGATACACCTCCGTAAATTCCTTTAAACCTGGAATTCCCGAGACCATATTGTCTTCGATTTTCCCCGCTTCTTCGCTATCTGGCACCGTGTCCTGTGCCATTGGTCTTGTAGTTAGCAGCTTGAGAAAGCTCTCTGAAAAGGGCATGTCCATTCGTCTTTCGTCCTGTCCAAATAAGGAGAAAAAGTTTGCTCGGATAAAGGCTGAAGTGGTATGGTATGGCACATTAGCCAGCAGTGGCCCCAGGGATTCTGTAGCGGCACAGGACACCAAACCTTCCACAAGTATAGTGTAAAAATAAAGGGTAGTAGGAGAGCAGTTTATGCGGAACTCCGATCTGCTGTCTCCAGCGCAGGTTCACGCTTGCAATGATAGTGCATGTCAGCTACTAGATAACAACCACACATATGAGATTTCATCTCGTTCGTCTGCTACATTTATGGGTTCAAGGGAACGAGTACAAGGCCCTTGTGCTCACATCGTGTGTTTTGAGTCCCTTAACTACGCGGTTTAGTCCGTCTTTGCAAAGGTTATTTCTCGATCACTTGATACACCCACCTGGAATCGCTACGTAGGCGTGTGTACTGGGTGGATAGACCTGAGAGCAAGTTCGCTTGACTACCAGATCAACATCCGTGACATGGTGCGTTGAGTGGCTTTGGAGTCGCGGGGCACCTGGGTTGAAAACTCGTCGCTTTGCTGTGTGCTATGGTACTCTTCTTCTTATAATAATTTAACAACATCGAAAATTGTTACATGTTTCCATGCTTTTCGATGATGCAGACTTCAGAAGTGCACACTCACAGCCAGGAAGTTTTTGTTCTGGAACGCACACAATCTACCAACAACTCAAACCCACGTAAAATGCTTTGCTGCCCGTCTGTTTAGGTAACCGCCGTTACCTGTACTAAATTCGATACTTTTAATTGGCGTGCAAGCTGGGTTTAGTGTAGGACTAAGTGCATTTCTGCTGAGCAGTAAGGCAACAACCACCTTAGACGCATGTCAACTAAACCGTCGCAAAGAACGGCGTTCATCGTGTGCCCTTTGAAGTGCGTGCAGTACCGGTGATTTGCGCGTGAATTATTTAATATTGAGGTAGACTTGCAGCATCTACGGCACTCTCTCTGTCTCACACTCACAAAACTCGAATGGCAAGAAAATACCATGACAATCAGAAGTGGAATCGGGCTTGATGGCTAGCAAAGCTAAATAACCTGTCCACGCGTGCCACACACATATGCACATGAAAGACGACGACACGGGTGAAAGCGGTGATGTAAGCTTTCTAAAAGTGCGAGTTATTTTTTGACAACACAGACTATGACAGTACGAACTCGCAGCAGTAAGATACCCTTGCCACGAGGCAATCAAGTCACGTTATGTGGCAGTTGGTCCAACTGCAGCGCCCCACACCGCGTAAGAGACCACGTGATCACACCTCTCGAGCGACCGGATGACACTCGGACAGCTAATCCCAGCAGCCTACAAACTGCTTTCACGCTCAAAACGGATCAAATGGACGCTGATTGAATCTCCCATGACGCTTACGCGTTCAAGCCCACATCAACCCAGTGGCCAGACGCACGCGCAGGCCCAGAGCTTGCCGAGCGTCGGGTCCTCTGACCATTACCGAATTTCTGTTCAGAATACACGACTTCAGCTCTTCTTTCCCCTTATCTTTCAAAACGGAACTGAGCTTTGATTAGCATGCTCAGGGTACAAACGCTGCTTCGGCCAGGCACAACAACCCTCTTGATTATTTTTGCCGGACGTGACTTGGTCTGCCGTAGCGACAACTTGACACCAATCGACGCCACACCCTTAGCTGATTGGCTGCAGACGGTTGGAACCAGGCGCACGCGCGTAATTCGCTCATGGGCTTATAATCTAAAAAGGCCGGAATTCGGCTGGAGAAAACACTTACTGCTACCACCTGCTGGGTCTTGCACATTCCGTAGCTGCAGTAAACGTTTTCCCACTTACTCCCTCTTTGCAGACCTTTTTACTCGGAAAAACTCACATCATCGGCACAACACACCGCCATTTAATAATTAGGGTTTTACTTTAAATGGCCCTGTCAAAGTGTGCCGAGGTGCCAGACTAATTGACCTTTGAAAATCTTGTCACGTTTCATTTGCTGTACTGCTAGTTTTAACGTGACCTTAAAAGGACTGTGAACGAACAGCGTGCGTCTTCCTCCTCTGTACAAAAGTGTCGCTGAATGTTTGCCGTCACTGCATAAGCTGAGCCAGATACGCGGCTTTTTAGGAAGGGGAATCGAAGGCAGTATTCACAGCGTAAGTAGGTGGCATTAAGAAAGAAGATCCACTTCCAGCTGAACAAAGAATCAGCATCAGCAATGAAGTGGCCGCTCAATTTTAAAAGTTTTAACATTTCAGACCCTGCCCAAGGCTAGTTGATGTTGCAGTGTGCTGTTTCAATTGGTCCAACTGCCTTGGTGCGAAATAGTAGCTTTCTCGATTCTGATGGTATAAGCCAATGTATAAATTGCGCCTTGAGGTTTTTGAAAACGGCTATTGACTTGGATACTGGGGAATAGCACTAAAGGAGTAGTGCACAATTATTTCTGGCACTCGATCTAGACACGTAATGTTTCGATCAATCTCCAGCTAAACGTGCCGATTGCTGCTTTGTGGCCTGCTGAAGAAGTGCATCGTAAGGAGGGGATGAGGGGGAGGCGTGGGTGCTACAATTAGCACCTGCTTGCTCCCTATTTCGCAGTCGGAGCCCTGCCAAGAAACTGGAGAAATCACAAACTGTCAAACAGGTGAGATGCGTAGACTATTTTTGGTTCAACCATAAACCTTTTGCATGGATCAGAAGTCATTATTGCACAATCAGGCGTCACCGTATGTCAGGCTGCAACAAAAAACCCGCCTTAATCGACCGACAGACAACAAGAATTATAGCGCTAGACCGCTCCCTTTTCACTGCTTAATTTTCAGTACTGCTTTATGCCAAAAAGTTGTTTTTTTAAAGTTATACTACAGAAAAATGGATGGATAAAGTTAGTATTTCCACATACTGAGAAGGGACAGATCAAGCTATTTTGAGGCGTGTTTTGCTAAGGCCATATTTTTATCCTTGCCAAAGCTCACAGAAAACATGGATATGCATGACAAACAGTGTAAATAACCAACAATATATGCTTATCTAAAAACGAGGGGGAAAAAGTTGAAGTAGAACAAGCCGACGGCAAGAACGCACAGTGATTTGGACAGCTTCGCTTAATAAAGAGACGCGACACCGGGCAAATAGGGACCATGGCAGCAACTAAGCCAATATTGGAAGTCCTCTTTGGCTAACCTACTTCAGATTTCGTGCTCTTAGTCGACCAGGAGTTTGACTTAGTTATGCTCGCGGCTCAAATGCGCAGTCTGAATAATTCGTCTGTCACAAACGGCGAGGATGCATACTGCTCAGAAGGGGACGTATTGGTGACTTACACCAATCCGTCTTCCTACGCCCACCAGGTGCAAATAGTAGACTTAGCCAAGGTGACGGAGTATAAGTGGGAACTCCTCTTCTGACGAGGTTGAAGCCATGGCTACGCATAGCACACTATTGATCCCTAAATCCGCCTAAAGTCGTCCTCAACTAAGGACTCACGAATCTCATATCTAAAAGCCTATTCATTGCCTAGCTCTCAGACTGGGGCGAGGATCGGGTTACCCATAAGTTAGCAGTCCTGCAGCCCGCATCCCTTAGCACTTTCTGGTAGACTAAGACCCCCCTGGTGAAGGAGTTTATTCGCTGCCCCTGAGTTGAACTGGCTTCACTATCCTTTTCCGCCTCCATACGAGTAGCAAGTTGTAGTACGAAATATTATGGATCCCCTGCCGACGTCAAAGATAGGAAGTATACTTTTTCTATTGTGTAAGGAGTCAGTTTTCGCAGGCAGAATAACATTACCGAGGAAGATAAGGGAGACTGAAATGATCATTCTTGACTTCTTAGCCGTCATCAGTCAGTCATACCCAACCCCATTTCTTATAGCCTCTGATGCTCGAACCCACGAGCTGTTGGTTAGAAGTCCAATGCCCTAACCACGCAGCCACCGGCGCGTTGGCCTGCCAGTTGCGATCGAGTATATTAACAGTGGCAGTGTCTTTGTCGGTAATGTTTTTCTTGCAGTTTTTCCCTGTTGGTGTACCGGACCGCAGTGTGTTGACCTAAAATGTTTGTGTCAGACATTTGCTGAGGGTGGTTTCATGATAATAATATCGGAGTTTTTAAAATATCTGGGTAGGAGAAAAGATACAAAAGCCCTTTGTTAAATCAGCCGAACCGATTCCGCATTTCGTAGTTATTCGTGCTGCAATAAAGTTTTGAGTTCTTACAGTGTTACAGTTTCAGAAACTAATTTAAATTGTAATATCAGATTTTTGGGAAAATTCGCAAAAAATCACGTCTCATTTCAGTATTATATTTCGCTCCAGGATACAGAAGGAGTTTCAACAGAAGATAACTGAGTGACCGCCAGTAGTGTGGGGTGCACCAGATTTGCACCTGGCATCGCTACCAACAGACTTTGGGTATGACGCATTGAAATAGTGAGTTCCAAATCCAAAGTCAGGTGGATATACTTAATTGGGCAGCCCTTATCGAGCGAGATCACTCCAGTAGGCGCTATCGGACGCCTGTGTGACTGGCGAGAGTATTAGAACGTTGGAATGTCGCTATATACATACAGAGCTGAATTTTATAAAACATGTCCACTAACGTTAAGCGCTCCAGATGGACGAGCAGAAACTTAGCCCAGATGACCACGTTCATGTCGATGGTATTTCACGATTTGTGGCTGCTCACAGTGATGAAACCGCCCTTGGAAGCTCTAGATGAGAACTATAAAACAAAATGAATGGCTTGTACTCAGTCCAGGATCAGAACTGATCGAGGAACCGCCCACATATATAACTTATCAACTCCCATCTACCGCCAACAAGACATAAATAAGTGATTTAACTGACGTCAAACCTTGTTCGGCGCCCAACCAGATCCGGGTTCACACTCAATGTCTGTGGTTGAGATATGGCCAGTTGACGAGTAAACCTGGTCTTTTTGCGTGGAAAGATAGTAGCTATGCTGCAGAGAAACTAAGGGTAGAGATCTATCTATAGCTGGCAGCCTCACCTGTAGACATTTGGCAATACTGATTCCAAGAACAAAAAAGCGCTCCTCCGTCCCAGGCGGCAGAGAGTCTGCTGGCCAAGCCGACGGGAAGAGGCCGATCTTTGGGGTCACATAAGCTCCCCGGCCACGCTGACACATCGTAGCTGTCTCATCCTTTTTCTCCGTGCTCCGGCTGGCCTTGCAGTGCAGGAGTGTTCTCGCAATCATTTCTATTATTATGGGCTTCGGCGTTTAACTGAAGGCAGCTGAGGAGTGGATCAACTGTGTTTAGAGTTGAAGGAAAAGCAAACAGCTATTACCTTCCATTTCTCCATTGGCTTCTTTTTCACTCTCCTTTTTGTTGTCTTCCTCCAGCCCACCTGCACAGCTTGTTACTGAGGAATAATCGGCCACCCAGAGCGCATGTGCCTTCTTCCTATAATCAAAATGACCGTAAAGGTACTGAGGAAATAGGGAAGGTAGAGCTTGTTGCTGGAGCTAAACAGTACGTCGGGCCTTGATGATTTTAATGATGACCTCGGAGTTGCTGCAATGCCTATAGATCCCACATCGACTGGTCTCCAGTCACATCTAATCTGATGATTCACAGCCTGTCACTGGGAGGCATGTTAGACGCGGCCAGACATTTCATGACGAAACTGGGTTTTGATACGTGTAAAATCTTACTGAGACGAGATGTTTGCTTGCAATTTATGGCATAGTGACAATGGGTCATCATAAATTTGTAAACAAAGGGGCCCATCCGGTTCTCGTATTTTTGGTTTTCTTTATTTTTGATTGTTCGTCACCATTAAAAAAAACTTGAAAGGAATCTCAAGTTGAATTGCAAGTGTGTGGGGATCATTACTTCGATTGGGGGTTGATTGAGACTCTGCAGAACGAACTCGTTTGGCGGGGAAGAAGAGCGACCAGACCAAACAGCCGCCTCGGGGGCTCAACGACCCCTCATCGAAGTGGCAACTCAACACACGCAGCTGAAAGGCTCGCCAAACATCCTCTAAAAGGCTGAGGTAACGAATGGAGAAACAAAAACCGATCAACCCGGGTTGACTATCATGGTATGTCGCTTTCGTTTCTGTTCAATTAAGTGCATTTAATGTTTTGACAAAGATGGGCCAACCAAGCCCCCCGAAATGCCAGCATTCCGACAAATCTGTTCAGGTGAGCCCTTCTTATTCGTCAGATCAGGTTATTCGTATCGCTCTCACCTGGCTTTCACTATGTACAGTGGCATCAAAGAGAGCGTGAAAACGTTGCTTAGCCGGCAGATCATGTGACTAAGTGACTGGCTGGACTCTGACAGATATTTCGAACAGTCCTGTCCTGGTGTGGATGTATGGGTACGCGACCGTAATAGCTACCCAATTACTGACAGCCGCATTCATGCTTTTTGTTCCGCACTATTTCATCTTAGCCTAATGTGCGTGAAGGTGCGACAATTCTTAAATTTTTCACTTGATACTGCGCGTTCATGAAAGTCGGAAGTGGGTGGCTGAGAGATGGGTGGCTGGGATCGAATGTTGAATTGTCGCCATTGGTCCAAGCCTTGCCTTCCCACTATCATGAAGTCGAAACATGCAAACAACGCGCAGCGTCTGTCAGTGGAGTGTTAACATGAAGCATTTGACTTTTGTAAGCGGTTGAATGTTCAGTTGGGACTAGCTAGTAGCATTTTATAAATTTCGCTGGAGTCGTGCTTCATTCCTGGGACAAATTTGTCTGCGGACACATGTTCGAACCTATTGAACGCTGTCACTTTTCAATTTCGTCGGAAATTACTCATTAATTTGGAGTAAATCAGTCTGGACTACAGCTTGCAGGCACAGCGCGAAAGTTGATATGAGTAGTTGAGACGAAGTCCATCAACCACAGCGGGATAACTGAATAATAGTCATTTAACTGCCCACAGGCAGTCATTACGGTGTATCGTTTAACATCCCTGTGCAATATTGGCTGTCTGTTGGCAGTTTATTGAACATTACGCGGTTATCTCGTGGTGGCTGATGGACATCGACTCAAATATCCATATCAACTTTCGGTTTATTTTTATAGACAATAGTTTAGATCGCCTTACTCCACGTTAGCAATTATTTTCTGAGGAAATAAAAAAGCAACGATTTTGAAAATCGAGTATCTCGTTGAAATCACAGAGAATGCGGAGAAACCCTCGAATCGGCGCCACACAGTATTCACGACAGTTCGACCGTCGTAGTCCGACGATGTCCACCGTATGCTCAACGGAAGGGTGATGCAGGGACGGTGACCAGCGCGTGATTTAGTTTAAAGTGATAGTAGACTTGCGCTGCATCTACCGCACTCTCTCCTCCTCCCCCACCTGAGCCCGGTTTCAAGACAGAGTCAAGAAGACCGGAGACGGGAGAGGGCGCAGGTGGCTGGCGCGGCCGGAGCCGCCCCTGGGCGTACCACCACACCTGGCTCGGATCCCACAGAGTGGGAGTGCCATAAAGGCCACATTAAGAAGGAGCCATTGCAGCCTGACTCTCAGTCCGCCAGTCAGCCACTACACACAAAACACACAATTGGGCTGACCACGCGGTTCGAGTTATCCCGTCAGTTGGCAACCTTCCAAGCCACGGCTTTTAGCGCAACGTGATAGTTTCAAGCGCGTCAGATTGTTTATAGTGAGGAAAATGCGCTGAGCTCTCGACCTCACTCTCTCTCCCACCCCCACAATCAGACCACCATCTGAGCCGGTCAGTTGTCTCATGTGGGAGTGCGCGCATTGGCTGACGGATCGGCGTACCCGTCTTCGCGCGCCACAGCATGACCTGGCCCCCATAACGCACACACCAGGATTCGCTAACTCAGTAGGTATGTAGCAGCCATCGCTGTCTGACTCCCAGTCCACTGATCAGCCACTCGACACACACAGCACCTACACTGAGCCGACGGCGTGGTTTGGTGTAAGCGTCAGATTTGCAGCCTTCCCAGCCACGGTTTCTAGGAAACTGTGATATACTCTGGTATATGGGGATTGTGAGGGTGTTGTCGATGTATTGGTGAAGGTAGTATGCGCTGATGTAACTTAGCCTCCGGTGGTTTACCACAGGTTTTTTTGAATGCGGATGTGTCCGAATAGGCCCATGCGGTGTGTGAATGCTCGGGAGCAGTGAGAGCAGGGGAGGTGAGCACGTCGACTGTATGTCGGAGCCCCAGGCGCTGGTTCGACAGCCTCCATGCGATGGATTCGCAGGTGACCGATCAAGGCAATGCGTGAGTTGAATTTGCGGGCGCAGTGTGGGCAGGAAACATCGGGAGAGGTTGGGGGGGTGTCATTCATGGTAGTGAGGGTGGCGGTGGCGGTAAGAATGGCTGGAGCGGAGGGGGTGTATGGGGTATCGGTGTTGTCGGCATTGCGGTGAATTCCGCTGTCATGGACGCGCATGTGACCGAATAGGCCCATGCGATGAGTGAATGCGCGAGGGCAGTGAGGGCAGTGGAGGCGGCGATCTCTGCTGTATGATGGAGCTTCAGGCACTGGTTCACCAGTCTCTGTACGATGGATTCGTAAGTGACCGACCAGGCCGATGCGTGAGGTGAATGTGCGGTCGCAATGAAGACTGTTTAGGAGAGAGTCCCCACGCTGATGGTGGTGGTGGTGGCAGTGGTGGTCCTGGGGGTAACACGGGCTGAGCATTTTTGATGTGGTCTCGAGGATGATGGGAGTAATGGAATTGATGCCAGTGGTGAGGGTTGGAGAGTCAGAAGGAGGGTTGGCAGAATTTGACGTTAAGTTGGAATTGTCGGATTGTTGATCCATTGCGTCCGAAGATGTCCGACTAGGCCGATTCGCGCGCGGAATGTGCGGTGACAGCGCGGGCATATTGAAAGGGCCTGTGCATTGGCGATGTTCGTCCGGGGTGCTGGTGA
Organism: Schistocephalus solidus; assembly: GCA_017591395.1. NCBI lineage: Eukaryota > Metazoa > Platyhelminthes > Cestoda > Diphyllobothriidea > Diphyllobothriidae > Schistocephalus > Schistocephalus solidus. The sequence goes on along the minus strand of WEDG01000028.1, from coordinate 67,022 downwards.
CTTTCATGCCACTCTTTTGGTCTTGGCAGTGGCTATACTGTTGGCTTCGTAGATTGCTGCCCCTGTTTTCACACACACGATGACAGTTCGACCGTCAATTTCGACCAGGTCAACCGTATGCTCCACACCAGGTGGTGCAGTGACGGTGACTTGCGCATGAATTAGTTTTAAGTGATAGTAGCCTTGCGCTGCATCTACCGCACTCTCTCCTCCTCCCCCACCTGAGCCCGGTTTCAAGACAGAGTCAAGAAGACCGGAGACGGGAGAGGGCGCAGGTGGCTGGCGCGGCCGGAGCCGCCCCTGGGCGTACCACCACACCTGGCTCGGATCCCACAGAGTGGGAGTGCCATAAAGGCCACATTAAGAAGGAGCCATTGCAGCCTGACTCTCAGTCCGCCAGTCAGCCACTACACACAAAACACACAATTGGGCTGACCACGCGGTTCGTGTTATCCCGTCAGTTGGCAACCTTCCAAGCCACGGCTTTTAGCGCAACGTGATAGTTTCAAGCGCGTCAGATTGTTTATAGTGAGGAAAATGCGCTGAGCTCTCGACCTCACTCTCTCTCCCACCCCCACAATCAGACCACCATCTGAGCCGGTCAGTTGTCTCATGTGGGAGTGCGCGCATTGGCTGACGGATCGGCGTACCCGTCTTCGCGCGCCAGAGCACGACCTGGCCCCCATAACGCACACACCAGAATTCACTAAATCAGGGGATATGGAGGAGCCATCGCCGTCGACTCCCAGTCCACTGGTCAGCCACTCGACACACACAGCACATACACTGGGCCGAGAGCGTGGTTTGGTGTAAGCGTCAGATTTGCAGCCTTCCAAGCCACGGTTTCTAGGAAATCGTGATTTTATCAAATACATTATGATGATTGTGAGGGTGTTGTTTATGTATTAGTGTAGATGGTGTGCGCTGATGTGGCTTAGCCTCCGGTGGTTTACCGCAGGTTGTCGTGGAGGTGCATGTGTCCTAATAGGCCCATGTGGTGTGTAAATATGTGGGACCAGTGAGGGCAGTGGAGGTGGGCGCGTCGACTGCATGTCGGAGCCCCAGGCACTGGTTCACCAGCCTCCGTGCGATGGATTCGCAGGTGACCGACCAGGCCGATGCGTGAGTTGAAGTTGCGGGCACATTATGGGCAGGATAAATCGGAAGAGGCTGGGGGATGTCATTCATGGTAGTGGGGGTGGCAGTGGCGGTAAGAATGGCAGGAGCGGTGGGTATGCATGGTGTATCGGTGAATTCCGCTGTCATGGATGCGCATGTGACCGAATAGGCCCATGCGATGAGTAAATGCGCGAGGACAGTGAGGGCAGTGGAGGCGGCGATCTCTGCTGTGTTTTGGTGCTCCAGGCACTGGTTCACCAGTCTCTGTACGATGGATTCACAAGTGACGACCAGGCCGATGCGTGAGGTGAATGTGCGATTGCAGGAAGGACAGTTTAGGAGAGAGTCCCCATCGCTGATGGTGGTGGTGGTGGTAGTAGTGAAGGTCAAGGCGGTGGTGGTGGCGGTGGTGGGCGTAACAGGCGATGAGTAGAGGGATGTGGTCTATATGATGGTGGGAGTAATGGAATTGATGCCAGGAGTGAGGGTGGGGGAGTCAGAAGGAGGGTTGGCAGGATTTGACGTTGAAGTTGGAATTGTCGGATTGTTGATGCATTGCGTCTGAAGATGTTCAACCAGGCCAATTCGCGCGCGGAAGATGTGTTGACAGCGCGGGCATGTTGGCAGGGCCTGGGCATTGGCGGTGTTGGTCCGGGGCGCTGGTGACTTTCGTGGCGATCTTTTGGCCTTGGCGGCGGCGATCCGGTTAGCCTCATAGATTGCTGAACCAGTCTTCACTGATCTTCTCCAAGCCGGTCTATCCTGGGTGAGGTCCTCCCAGGTCACCGGGTTCATTTGCAGTTGCTTCAGTGATTTCTTCAAAGTGTCTTTTAGCGTCATTTTTTACCTCCCTGTCGGTGAGCACCCGTAGCGACATCTCCGTAGAAAGGTCGTTTGGGTAGTCGCTCGTCATCCATTCTCACCAGGTGGCCGCTCCATCGCAGTTGCACTTGCCTCAGAATGGTGTGGATGCTGAGGATTCCGGTCCGCTCCAGGACTTCCGTTTCCGGGATCCTGTCTTGCCATCTCAGCTTCAGTATTTTGCGGAGGCATCTGAGATGGAAGTGATTCAGCTTCCTGGTTTGGTTCGAGTAGACGGTCCAGGTCTCCGCTCCGTAAAGGAGTGTCGTCAAGACGACGGCCTTGCACATCTTCAGTTTGGTGTTGAGGTGAATACCGTGGCGATTCCACACGGAGGCCTGCTGCCGGCCGAAGGCCTGACGGTCTTTTGAGATCCGTTGGTCAACCTCGTCATCGATTATCGTGTTGCGTGACAGCGTGCTTTCTAGATAAGCGAAGGTTTCCACGTTTTTGAGTTGAGCACCGTTGACATTGATTCGGGGAGCATTGTATTCCACGCTGGGTGGCGGCAGGGGCATGAAAACCGTTTTGGCTGTACTGATTGTTAATCCAAAATCGGTGCAACCTACGGCGAAGAGGTCCATACTCCTGTGCATGTCCTCCTCGGTCACGGTGTTAAGGCGCAGTCGTCCGCGAAGAGCAACTCATGGACTTTAGTCGTAGACACGCGCGTTGAAGCCTGCATACGCCGACTGCTGAGAAGGTGCCCGTCCGTTCTGTAGGCGATGCAGATCCCAGGCTGCTCATCATGGTAGGCGTCCAGCAGCATAGCCGAGAACATGAGACTTTACAGGGTGGGAGCCAATACGCAGCCCTGCTTCACTCCGTTGGTCACTGCGAATGCTTCAGATACCGTCCTGGTGTCATTGGCGCGTGCCGTCATCCCGTCATGAAGCTGACGCACCATGTCAGTGAACTGCTTAGGACAGCCGAATTTCTGCATGACTTTTCCACAGTCCGTCGCGATTCACCGTGTCAAAGGCTTTCGTCAGATCCACGAAGGTAGTGTATAGGTGAGTTCGCATCTCCTGACAGTTCTCTTGTAGCTGGCGGGCGGCAAAGATCATATCGGTTGTTTCACGGTGTCGGCGGAAGCCACATTGGCTTTCCAGGAACAGGCCCTGCTCTACATGACCGTTCAGGCGATTGAGAAAGATACGGGCGAAGATATTCCCGGCGATAATGAGCAACGAGATGCCTCAGTGATTATCACAGAGTTGCCGGTTCCCCTTCCGTTTGTAGAGATGGACGATGGTCGTGTCTTTGAAATCCTGAGGGAATTTTCCTTGGCGCCACGTCTCCTGGAAGTGTTGTGAGTTGTGCCATCAGCCGGGGCCCACCGTGCTTGTAGACTTCCGTTGGTATTGCGTCGGATCCCGGTGCTTTACTGCTGGAAATCTGCTGCACGGCTTGTATGGTTTCTGGTAGGGAAGGTGGCAGATCCAGGTCATTTTTCGTGTCCACTTGAGGGAACCGGTCAATGGTAGCATCGGAGATGGCGGATGAGCAAATAAGGACACTTCTGAAGTGCTTGGCCCAGCGCTTCAGAATTTGCGATTTCTCTGTCAAAAGTGTTGTGCCGTCAGAACTGAGCAGCGGTGCGGTCCCCTTGATACACGGGCCGTAGATGGCCTTGATGGCTTTGAATAGGTTTTTTATTTCATGGCGGTCCGCATACCCCCGGATTTCCTCAGCCTTTCGGATCATCCAGGCATCCTGCATCTCCCGCAACCGTTGCTGTACAAGGCGCCGGCATCACACGCACGATAGTTCGACTGTCGATTTCGACGATGTCCACCGTATGCTCCACGGAAGGGTGGTTCAGAAACGGTGACTTGTGCGTGAATTAGTTTTAAGTGATAGTAGCTTTGCGCTGCAGCTACCGCACATTCTCCTCCTCCTCACCTGAACCCAGTGTCATGACACAGTCAACAAGACCGAAGGTGGGAGAGGACGCGGGTGGCTGGTGCGGCCGGAGCCGCCTCTGGGCGTACCACCACACCTGGCTCGGATCCCACGGAGTGGGAGTGCCATAAAGGCCACTTTAAGAAGGAGCCATTGCAGACTGACTCTCAGTTCGCCAGTCAGCCACTCCACACAAGTAGTAAAATATTGACGAAACATGTGTTTGGGGTTATAGCCAGTTCCTGCGTTGCAAGTATGGTGTAGCGTTTAACCTAGTGAACATTGCCTTAATGGTGCAAATCGTTGCAATTCACTGCCTTATCAAATTCTAGAGAACCTTTGAACCATGTTACCAGATTTTGTCGACAAAGGCAATCTTACCGCAGTTCTGCCGAGAGCAGAGCATAGAATTCCATAGTTGGGCCCAGACCTGTACCCTCTTCGTTTTCAAAGCCGATCTCCAGTTCCTGTTTCCTTCCGGCATGGGCACACAGCAAGGCCTTTGCCGTCTCCCAGAAGTCATCTCCAGTCGGTTCCTTCTCTAGGTCAATGCCAGGGCTATCCGCGCAATCGCTAACAGGCCGAGGAACCTTGGCGAATTCTCGCTGAATACGCCCCAAGCCCGTGAGACTGGCTCGATTGCTGCTGCTACTGCTGTTGCCTAGTGCGTGCGGCGAAAGGTTTGGATGCGTTTGCGCCACGGAGGAGAAGGGGGAACGATTGATGGGCCTTTGAGCTGAAAAGTTCCGGTTTAAAGAGATGATTTGATAGTTGCATAAACCTTTGCAGCGTTACTTTAAAAATGTCCAAGCTTTCTATTTTTCACAATAGAACTGGTACTGTGGACCAGGTTTAGATTGACTAGTTAGCGTTTTTGATAACCGACAGAAACTTTACGGTGATGTGATTTGGCTGCAATTTGACGTCTAGTGAGCCTATTTGGTCACTCGGAAAAAAAGAAAGGTAGCAGGATGGTTCTTAAACTCCGTTATTAGTGGAAAATGTTTCTGATGATGGATTCGAATGAGAATCCGAAATGCCAGGCCAATAAACTTCGTGTTTCAGCGAGCGCATCTTCTTTTTCTTAAAGGCTTCCTGGAATTCGCCTCTTCGCTTCAAGCGGCAATACTACGTTTTAGTGGTTTCTGAAATTTAAGTTAGCTTTTGTATGCATGTACCCTTGCCTTAGCCACGAAGCGTCCTACCTGATTTTACACAAACATTTGTTCTTGTGGTTGAAGCATCCTTGTAGTTCTGCACTCGTTCTTGTTGGCGCAGTGTATGTTTTATCTTGGGGGTTTGAAGGTTGCCTTACAAACGCTGAACCATGAATATCATGGAGCTTTAACTTAGCGTGACGCCCGCAATGTTGGGTTTGCACCCAGACGGCAGCGCATCTAACGAAGCCAGATAGCACCAGGCAAACATCTCACCTTTTCGCCATATTTGGAAGCCTGCAGGTTTAAAACATTTCCAGTCACGATCAGAATGCCTCTCTTGACCGCTTTGATTTTCATCTGAAACAGATCTAACAGCTGAACGTGACTGGTGATCCGACCAGGTAGCAATGACGTAGCGCATATGGAGCCCTGTTGCCTAAAGCATGGATATGCCTTTCAGTTTGGTTGCTTTTCAGTTTTCGTACCGTCGGCATATAGTTCACAAACGAGGCTAAACTGGTGATTCACCAGCAGCGTAACTCCACGGTATCATTAGTTCCGTGTCGTCTGTCCGTCCTTGTCGGGGTAGATCAGGTATTTATGTCGGAGTGCGATGGTCGACAAATCAAAGGCTCGCAAATCAAAATTCAAGGAAGACAGAATCGCCTTGATGCTCTCACCATACTGGGGCCAAATTACACGCAACTTAAGCGATCGAATAACAGGGGAAGGGAGGGGCATTAGGCGGACTGAAGGCGGCATGCGTAAGTGGCCGCGCTGGCGATCGTGGAAGCAGGCTGCTACACTTATACCAAATAGAATGCGCGGCGTTAATTGCTTTGACAAGTCAACCAAACCATTGTGTCCCCATTTTTAATGTGAATTGAGGGTTAGCCTAAACAAATCATCTAACGACCTAGTATAGTAATCTTCTAAAAAATGACTCTCTCCTCACAAACTCGAATGCCATGTTGGTTTTTTACCAGTCCAGTTAATCGACAGTTAGCGTTAATTACTAAGGTTTGTGTTCAACCACCGAGGGACCCTCGAATTCCGGTTTTTTATGAGATGCCACAGCCAGCTTCAGTCTATTTCTGCACCGTTTTCGTGTCCTCGTGCACACTGTAAATGATTATCAGATGAACTTTTCGCCTAAATTACGGCCCCGTTGCCATTTTCAACCGGACCACATAATGAGAACATTTTCCCGAAGGTTTTATTCGGTGAATGACTGTAAATAACTTCCGGTGTACTAGATTGCAATCCCGTGCCCTGCAAGCGTAATGAGTAATAATTTTTAATCAGTGTCGTTTTACAACTTACCTGAAGGGAATGAAGAGGAGGCAGAAGAAAAGGAAGATGTAGTACTGGACCTTGAGGGTGGATCCGAGGGTGATCGAACCAGTTTTCGCATCCGAGGAAACTTAAGCACTGAAGAGATGCCCCAGATGGAGCCAAAGTCAGAGGCAGAGAAACGTGCGGAAGTACTGGTTGATGAGCCCAACACGTTTGAGTCCACAATTAACGGTGCAGTCGATGTATTCCTATGAACGCTTCCCAAGCCACTAGGTAAAGCCTGAGTGGCGATTTGCAATCGTTTTTGCAACCATGCAACCGAACTAAATGATGGATGAGAGGGTTTTGTAAAATGTCATCGTGCTTTGGTCAGTTGCATCTCAAATTTATCTAGAACTTAAGACTCACCAGTGCCCGTGCGTATTTACGGTTTTCTGTTGCAAAATTAATCCAAGTTCACTTGGGCAATTAACAACCTGTCTGTGCAGCACACATGCATGGAAATTATTTGGAGGATTTGTGCTTCGTTGCTTCATTTACTTAGTACATAAATAATAGCGTGTGTCAGGTTGCCCACGACATCACGCTCTGAAGAACGTCGAAATTATGTTCCAATCGCGTGAGAGCTTATACAAAGAATGGAAACGAATCTTGGACTTCTAGGTGTTTTCATGCACAAAGAAGATCAGTCGAGCAATGGAAATATTGGTTTGTTTGTCTGAACTTTCGAATTCCTGCAGGAGCCCATCGTCAGATAAAAAACAGCAGCAGAACAGACAGATATTTTAGGGGTGGTTGTCAATCCACGATCAGTGACATTGGCGTGGTGAATTTTTCCGTATGCCGACACTAAATCGATTGACTGAGTTCACATTAGAGGCCGAGGCTTCGATAAATTCTCGGCCTGTCTTGATTCTGGTGTAGACGATTATCTGGATGGCTGCAAAGTCCAACTCTTGAACAATTTCGAAGATGCGGGCAGCCACTCGTGATAATTTATCGTTACCCCCCGACTCCGCTGAGTCCCGAGGATCCTATCGAAATACCGCCTAGACCGGCTCTGTCGACATTAAATGGGCTACCATGCGCAGCAAGGTCATGAAAATCAAGGGTCGTTTAAATCCGAGGGGACCATAAAAAAATTATGGTTTTGTAGCCCGAACCTAAACACTGGACACATGCTTGGATCGCGCATACACGAGCATAAACGGCCTGTGCTACGGGGTAAGGAGTTATCTCAAGTCATGGCCCACCTTCCAGAAACAGGTCAGGAGTTTAACTTTGCAACCACGAAGCTAATCGTCTACGTTGGAATCAACCCAGTCAATCGATGTTTCGATCTGACACCGGCATATGAAGCCCTGCGCAACCACTTTCGTACCGAGGTTACTGTCCCCTTCCTCGGTGAATATTCCCTGTAATTGCCGCCTGTTCTGTAGCTGCTGTTATCTCTGGCGATGGACTCCCGCCCGAGTCACAAAGCTCAGGATAATAAACAAATTGGTCCTGTGCTCGACCAGGCTTTTTCCTTACTCATATTTTTATACTGTCCCGTGTCTACATCAGCTCAGAATCCTGTGATCGACTAAAATTCGGGAGCATACAAGAAAGGGCTACATTAATGTTGTCCTTTTAGCTATGGCTGTATTCGGCAGACCTTAACCACACAGTTTCTTATCATATCGTGGCTGCATACTTTTAAAATTTCACTCTAAATCCAGACCGTGCAATGTATTGTGCGGGGGGATGTAACATGATTCAATTTTGCCATGCGACTGTCTGTGTGAACTGTTGACCCCAGGGTGCAAGTCAAAACGAAATTGCAGATATTTTGTCCTGTAATTAGAGTAGCTTGGCTCATAGCATTCCCACGTAAGTGAATACTCTAGATTCCTATCTAAGGGATACACATACGTAGTACAATGGCGGCAACCTTGCTGGATGATCAGATGACACGTATCTAGGACTTAGGTGCGTCTAAACCTGGTGTTTTGTTAGGACTGAATAGTGATTCAGATTATGTTAATTTGAAAGCAATTTCATTTGGTACCGAACAGAGCAAATTGACCAGCGAGCTTGAAGTCAAAAGTTAAATGAGCGGCCACGTGTTGCTAGCTTGTCGCTGGTATTGTAGGCTTTCGTGTTTTCCTGGCTTTTAGCCCATTTCATGTTTGGCTGCGGTGGAAATACTAAAACTGACAAGACATGGCGTCAAATTATCTTATGTGCTGCCACTTAATGGCTTTCCAACACTTTTTATGCCATAAATACTAAAACCCTAGAATATGTCTTTCGTTGCTTTCACCTTACATATATTTTCAATAAAAAATTGAATCTAAAGTCATTGAAGTGAGTTTTACCTAAAACTTACGCTCGAAGCCGATACAGCCTTCCTTCTGAAATAGCTTGCAGTAAAAGACTTTCACAGGTTATCTTAGATATACCTGTACTTGAATTTTCCTGATTTATAGATTCGAATTATATAGTATGTGGCATTCCCCACATTAATTACAACTTTTGAGAGTTGCAAAACTGACCTCTATAGCCAAATTACAATATTTGAGTCATTTCAAAGGACAGGTTAACACAGCGGTCTAGAACAAGTAGAAACACAAGTCGTATTCCAAAAAATACACAAAGAACAGCACACCCTCCAAACTGTGGTAATAAGAAACTTTGAATGCTTTTTGGAAAAAAATGAACAAATCCTTCTGTCATGGGTACAAGTGAACACAACAATTAGAATCATATGTTATTTATACAAGGGCCAGGTAAATAATTCGTTTAGTGTATTCCCGGCCGTCAAAATTTGAGAGCGAAAGGAATCTTTTTGAGCTATCCTCAATGACAGCTCAGTGGGATGGTTAGGGATGCCTCCTCGAAGTTTTCTGGTTAGATAGCACCCTAGAAAGATACTCAAAGATCTCCCCCTGCTTATTTGTTCCACTGATTACCACCCTGACCAGACTCTAACGTCACCCTACTCTCAGTTACTGGTCGTTCAGATAGTCGGGAAATGACCGTAAAAATATGATTGCAAAAGGTCCTTTCCGCAGTCCAATAACAGCTCGCTTTGCTGGCAAGGTGATTCTAAGCATTAGTGAAGACTGCTCGTGAACAGACCGAAAACGTTTTTTTGAAAAAAAGGCCAATTTCTGTGACTAAAAACTTTTAAGGTTTTTTTCTATTTCGTTTATTGGGCACATTTTTGCACTACATCCCTATGGTTGTCTTACTGTGAATGGAAGTACTTGAAATGCCCAGAAATATACGATGGAAAGTCAATATGTCACTGTGGATTGAATTCGGTACTTGACTGTACGTGTATGGCTTTTGTTACGAAAAAAATCAATTCCTCCTCATCTGACTGTGGTGCCGGGAAGGCTTACACCAACTCTGCTCCATCGTCTTTCAGTGCCACGGGACAGTGTTATGTGACAGTGATGGTTGGTCTCCCAAATCCTGTCCTGTGGATATTTAACACCTGTGTATTCAAAAGAGGTATATAATCGAATTACTTCGAAAGTTTAGCAAATAATAAAAAATCATTAACACTCAACAGGTAACACGATGGTGTCAGTTTATGCAGATGGCTGCTGAAATTGAGCGGGCTTTTAAAATTGAGCCTGCTCTCTATTCACATGTAAATTTACATACATGTACATCGGTTGGCCCATTTCGCCCATTGTATACCGATTTTTAATCCTCTGTGTTTATTCGAATTACAGCAATGAGGTCACCAGCGCACGACGCTGGCATTGTTTTGAAGGAAGTCCAAGTTGATCTGCATTTTGCCACTCATTCAAGGACAATTCTTCACGATAACGATAGTTACATTTTTCGGCCATTCCTCTGGGATCTTCCAGTGTTATGTAGTTTTTGTGCCCAAGCATATTTACGGTGAATGGAAGTTTATTTTTGCTGAAAATTTTGGAATTAAAATTTCGAAATAGAGTGTATCTTTCTCTCATTATGGACGAAATCTGTGCTTAAGGAAACCTGTGGAGGGTCAACTAACCGGCTAATTCCAAGACTGGTGGCTCGCCAGAAATCTAGCCGTGTCTCAAAGGGAAAAAGGAACTCCACTTCCTGTGTTAGACGTCGACACCAAGAATACATATCGCCTCCCATTGAACACGCCAGTTCTGCGGATGTACCCTTTCTCATACCCGCGTTTATCGGACTGTCAGTAGTCGTAGCCTCAAGCGATGCAGACAACGAAGCTCGGCCACTAGCCTGAATCACTGACCAAGCACTATTGGTAAAAGTGTGCAGTTTTGAGGCCAGTCTTGCAGAGTGGAATAACTCCTCCGGGCAGGGTAGCATACTGAAGAAATCCGACTGTTCCTCCTGTAGTTGTGTGTGATAGGATGACTTATGGCGCTCTGTTTGTTGCGGTTGATGTCCCGTTGGATATTCTGTAACCCTGTTGTAACCCAACTCGGTTGTGCACTGGAAGCGTCTTGCGACAGAGCCCTCGGACTGGAGTTTGCTTGATGTGGTAAGGGTATGGAGGGCGCGTAGCAGATGGAGCAGTTGTTCTGTCAGATCGTGGCTTGTGCTGGTGACTGTCTCAGTAGTGTGGCAGTCCTCATCCTGAGGTGACTAAAACGAAAATTTATGGGAGTCGCTGTCATCAAAAGGCAGACCTTCCCTCACCTATACGTTGGTATTTACCCACGCAAAACATCTACTTTACTCGTAAGGCTGCCTGCCATGCATAGTTTGTAAGAGAACGGATGTCGAGATGAACTCAACCGTTCTAAGACGCGTGCTCGATAGTCGACCCACCAAAATCTGTCGGTAACCTAGTTTCAAGACATTGTAGCTCAAGGCACATCCCCTGACAGCTCTAGGGCAGTCAGAGTCGGCCAAGTCGGCATTGACAGAAGGGATTAGCAGACTAATTAATTTGGAACCAGAGCTACACTGAGCTCGATTCAAGGACGTGTCGGGCATGGTTCAATGTTTTATGTGAAAGGATTCTCTCTTCAATCTGACGTATCCTGCAAAACAGACGAACAACATTAAGGTCTTCCCGACACATAACTACCCCAAAACCTCGTTTCCTCACCCCCTTTTTCTCTCTCAGCCGGTTATGGCTTGGTTGAGAAGTAAAACAAGTGAAACATATGTTGACGGAGAGAGATAGAGAAAACGGGTTTGGTGTCCTACTGAGTCACAAGTGTTCATTGAAAAAGTCTCTGTTCCACAAGCATTGCAAACTCCCTCGTTTCCTACTTAAGTTCAACAGGTCCACTACTGAAGTTAATTTGCTAGGGATGAGATACCCCCTAAAAGGATTCAAAGCTGTCATATGTGCATGCGGATTAAAAAGCACTACATGTATAAGACAGCTGAACAGACACGTTATTTAAATAAAGACTTAGACGAAAAAATGAATAACAAACCTTCTGATGGAAACGACCAGGTAAATTTCAGGAAAAAAATCCAAAAGTTGAGGATGCGATCGCTTGAGCAAGAAGTATATTGGTCTAGCGTTTCAGATTCGCACTCGAACGCATCACCAGAGGCAGTTGTAGAGGATGAGATGATTATAGTTTCCAGTGAGAATCCGAAATTTCAGACCAATAAACTTCCTATCTCAGCGATCTCAGCTTCTCCTTCTGGATAACATACTTATGAAGGACACGATGTCCTCTAAAAGGGGCGTAATAAACGAACCTGCTTTGACATCTTCTCTGCCATATGACTTGATTTCTGTAAACGGAAGTTTGAGCATAAATTATGTATTTTACCTCAATCTACCTGTTAGATTTGTTTGTTCTAATGCAGGAAACTGGCGACTTGAAGAACAAAAAGCCGTTCATTCTACAACTATTCCTTGCCCCTGGCTCGAACATCAAAGAATGCAAAGTTCAGCTGTAATATTTTCCAAACTTAATACACCAACCTAGTCAGAAATATGAATATTAATAGGGGAGTTTGGCCGATTTACGTAATTCATTTGAAGCAGTTATAAAAAACCCGGCGGCCTCGGTGGGATTTGACCGCAAGGGGAAGCCTTGAGTTGGGATAATGCTCTAGCCAACTGAGCTACGAGGCCCCATCAGGAGCCGTGAATTTAATCACACTCGCATCAGTTTACCCACCCGGCCTACTGTAACCTATGGAGTCCACCTATTTTGATACAGTTAGATGACAGTGCAAGCAATCCATGTATAATCCACCATAGGTCTACCAGGCGCACGTACTCAATAGGGATTTGGCAGTGCTTGATGAGCATTTGATTAAATGCAGGCGCATGACTATTGGAAGAAGTGAAAAATTTATTAACTTCACTCAAAAGCACCACGCTGTTTAGGGCTTAAATCTGTTTCTACGGTTATGACAAAAATGCACTCGAATTTTGCGACAGATTTGACGAAGACGCATTCTATTCGCCAATTTATTTCCCAGATACATTGAAAATATCCATTAGTTTAATTATATCACGCAGTTATGTGTAACTTTGCTCCAAGAGACAGGAATATGGTGTGGTGGTATAACCGTCGGTATGGTTAAACTTCTTGCGAGGAAATTTGTTCAAGACACAGGTAAGTCAACTCTGAAACACTTTTTGGTTTTGCGTAAACTTCTGGATGTCTTTCGGTGAAATTGTAGCATTTATTTGGGTTTGTCATGCATGTAGCTCACGAGTGACCTTCAGCATGGAGAGTTTCTTGCGCATCTGAGGGGTTTGCTTTGCCCGATGGTAGATGACCCTTCATATCAGTTAGAGATGACGCTTCATCACCGCAATAAGCAGAAGTAGCATTAGCTATGCAGTTTCTCCGCTTTCAATGAGTAATACATACTCTTAGTCATCTCCCAAAGTACCGTTTGACGTATGCCAACTTGAAATTTTGACAATGAAAAGAGCTCCGTTTGCGTGCGCCCAATCGTTTCTGTGGCCAAATTAAAAACAGGGTGTCATAGAATATCTTGACATTAGCTTTATAGTCATTTGGTGTGGTTATTGAAAACGCGAATACGGAAAAATGGGCATAGAACTGCATCCGAAGTTGTTCACGGAAACTTGTGTCTAATGTCGAAGACGTGGGTTTTCGTGTGAATCCCCAATTGTCGTTTAAGCAGTTGAATACAATAACAGGAAAATTGAAGGCATCAATAGAAACAGTAAAGTGGATTTTAGTCGAGTTCATGGACAGAAATTATTCAATGCGGGCGTCGTATTTTGGCCATATGACTTACATGTATGAAGAATGGCATGCTCGCGACGAGCGAGTACAATTCAATACTTTTCGGTGCAAATGCATTGGCCGATAAAGGGAGCTTCGGCTCGGGATGACAATTATCCAAACTGTAGTGTAGAATAAAACCCTTTTGCCAAGCGCTTGAGAAGGGAGTTCCACAACGATTTGGTTTTCCACACCCCGGGAATTCTTCAGTCAGTTGAATATTGTCCTGCAATTTGCAAAATAATTTAGCAGTTACCGATCAATTGTACTTTATTCTGTTACTTCTTGCACTATTCAGATTAACTTTTATAGATGTGAAGTCAACTTCTTTTTCTGTGCTGTAATTGTCATACTTTTAGAGTATAATATAAATACGTAGTAACCTTAAATTACTTATATTATCAGGTTGCTATCCTTGTGGTAATCGTGTTGACTACTTACATCATCTTACAAACCAAAATAACAGTTTCATGAAGGCCTTTTTCGGTTTCAAATATTAACCTTTCTGAACGTATCACCTGTATAAGTGAAGAAGAAGGTTGTTCGTTCACCGCAATCATGGCTTTATTCGTCTGAGTTTTCGAAATCTTACTGGAGTCCATCGTCAGAGATAAAGCAGCAACATAAACGAGTAACATTTAAAGGGGGGAGAGGTATCATCTGTACCTTGCCATTTTAAGTATCTTACCCATCAAGAATGTGACGAACAGATACTTCATTCACTTGACCAAATTTAACAAATTTCGATGGCCTCTGTGGGACTTGAACTCACGACAGCAAGGGGAGGCTTTAGTACAGACACTATTCTAACTAGCTGAGCTACGTGGCCCAACCGGGGTCGCTGAGTTCATTCACACTTGAATTTAATCAGCCAGCTGTAACAGGCCGAGCATGGCCCACAGTAAAAACGGAGAAATGAAATTAGCACCCACGGAGCACTTAATGGTGGGAATCAGCCTACTTAGGAAACAATTAACGGTGGAAGCACATTAACCGGCACCCAATTACAACGCCTTTGATTTGCTACTCAAATGCTTACAGTAGGTTGTATTGGGCAGTTTAAAATTACGGGATTTTTGTTTTTGGTCCTCGGTTCTTGATTCATCGTCGTGAGAGGGGTTTGGTTTGCTTTTCTACTATCTGGGCTGGTTGCACCCGATTGCACTGCCCTGGTTACTGGGTTCTCTGAATGCCTTCTGGTAAGTCCTGTCACCCGTTGGTATAGTTTCGCTAGTGTACTTGGTTTCCTTCGGTTATCAGAGGTTTGCAAAAGCGTTTTGGTTTGTGTTAGAGGAAGTTTTCTCCTTGGGATAGCTTCGTATTACATGGCCTGTGGGATACTTTCGCTTATTCTTATTCCCCACTTTTTTCCACAATTATTTTTCCCTTGGATTACGTGCGTATGCGACTACGGCGTTATCACCTGTTTCCGTGGTTGGGGTTTGAGATGCTTGTGCATTACGTTTATTTGCAAGGCTACGATTTTGAGTTGGTTTTGTTTTGCAGGTTTGCGTTGGTTTAATGATTTCTAGGAATTAGTGTGGTTTCTAGGATTAGTTATACTCATGCGATTAGAGTTTGGCTGTGTGTTCTTGGTTAGGCTTTCATGATTGCAATCTTCGGGTCAGGTATACTTTTGTGGTTGGTGTAATTTAAGGCTTTATCTTCAATTTTGGTCTTCGGTATGTAGTAAGTGATATTAATTATTTTCTTCTTATGGTTAACGTCACCGCCAATGTTTCGGTTAGGGTTCGGGTTACCGTTTATGATTAGGGTTAGGTCTACGTTAAGGCTTCAGCTTACGATGAGGTTTTGTGTTAGGGTTGAGGTTAAGTTTTGGGTTTAGGTTACGGTTAGGGTTAGGGGTTAGCGTTAGGGTTAAAGTTATGAATTGGTGTTAGGGTTAAGGTAAGGTTTAGGGTTAGGGTTGGCGTTAGGGTTAGGTTAAAGATTAAGTTATGGGTTAGGTTTTAGCTTTAGTGTTAGGTTCAGGGTTAAGGTTAAGGTTAATTTATGTAAGGGTTAGCGTTAGGGTTAGATTTAGTGTAAGGGCTAAGTTAAGGGTTAGGTTTGAGGTTAGGGTTATGTTTAGTGTTAGTGCTACGGTTCAGGTTAGGGTTTGGGGTGAGGTTTAATTTTGAGCTTAGCGATAGGGTAAGGGTTGAGGTTATGTTTAGTGTTAGAGTTAAGGTTTGGGTTAGCGTACGTGTTAGGTTTAAGTTTAAGGTAAGTGTAAGATTTTAGTTTCTTTTTAGGTTTGATTTTAAGGTTTTGGGTTAAGGTTCGGGTTAGCATTATGTCAAAAGTAAGGGTTATCGGTAGGATTAGGGTTCTCGTTAGGGTTAAGGTTAAGTTAAGCGCTAGGGAAAAGGTTAGGGTTAGGTCATCGTTGGGGTTCAGCTTAGTGTTAGGGTTACATTTATGGTTTGGTTTAATTTTAGGGTAAGCGTTAGTATTAGGGTTAAGGTTAGGGTTTATGTTAGGAGTAACATGAGGGATTAGGATTTGCGTTAGGGTTAAGGTAGGCGTTTAGGTTGGTGTTAGGGTTAAGGCTACGGTTAGGGTATTAGGTTGTGTTAGGTGTAAGGGTTGAGGTTACGGTTAGGATTAAGGTTATGGCTGGCGTTAGGGTTAAGATTAGGGTTAGTTTTATAATGCGTATACTGTTGTATGCAAATATGGATTTTCAAGCAGCCTAAGACCGATACTGCATAATAAAAGGAGGCCTCAGTATCCTATAAGAACAACTTTTATGAAGCTGTTGATGTCTGACGTAAAAAAGAGGCCGACCCTCTAACTCCTCCTCAATTCAGACTAGGTCAGTGAACAGCATCAACTCTAGGCTTCACGTAGTCCCTATTGCATTTCACAAGGAATAAACCCGTGACTCAGTGGGTATAAGTATTTCTCAGTGATCAATTTGGGTCGATATTTGAGCCTACGAATCACCGAGTCTGCGTTTGAGGAATAAGGTATTGACGACAACGAAGGCAACTATAGAAGATCCAATATTGTCATCCATTTCACCAATCCTCCTTCATAGTAGCTACTGGATATCTTGCTCTTGTAGTAAGGAAAGTCAACACGTGTTCCACTGGTAGTAGTAATATTAATGATAATGTTAGCATTCATAGTATTTTTAATAATAGGACTTATAAATAATGCCTTTTATTGATAAACGTGATTCCACCAGTTGATTGCTTAGCTTTAACAAAGCTATCACAGGAATGTCTGTTAAAACTACCTCAGTAATATAGACGTTCATAAATCTAGAGACGAAATATATAATTGATATGTCCACGAACATCAAAACCGATTTGGCATTACTTTGAGAGTATAAGCTTACCATCCAGCAGTTGCAAAGAGACATGTCTGCCGATTTAGGATAATAGGCCCATCCGCGCTCTGCATCAGTTTCCAGGTCAGCTGCCATGGGCGTTGCGTCCGGCAGCAGCGGTCCAATAAAGCCTGGCTCCTCAGTCTGTTGTTGTTTGTTAGCAGCATTTGGGCTTAACCATATTTTGGGCCACCGAGGCGTCACTGAAGCAGTACTCGCTGCTGTGGTGGAATCTGATGACACGCCAGCGACATCAAAGGAGACAGTGGTAGGTTGGGAATTCGCCCCCGAGCGTGTATCGAAGGGTGGAATGAAACCGGGCAAGATGGCGTCAAGACTGGCAATCTTTGTGGTCGGCGGTTGCGAGTCAATCGGGGCTGCACAGGTGGCCGAGGCCGGCCCCTCGAGGATGGGAATCACACGGGGAAGCGGCGGCTCGGCGGCCCCACCCAATGTTAACGAAAAAAATCGGTCGAAATCGATGACAAGGTCGGAGTCTGGCGCATCCACTTGGCTGGGCGCGAGGGTCCCCTCGCACGGGCCTCTTGGATCACCCTGATGACCACGGTGGTAGGAGGCCCTGAAGGGCAGTTCGCGAACTGGTTGGCCCTCAGCCGGCACCCAGGTGAGTTCACCTAGACTGAGTGACGAGGGACGCTGGGTACAAGCTGCAGAACTCCGTGCACCCTGCGCTTCACTTATGGCATGTTCACTTGGCTCCAAAGCCTGCAGACGGGTTAATTTTATCAATAAAACTTTCAAAGTGGTGTAAAATGATGGATAAAACAAAATGTCAAGTAACTGGCAAATATCGGAGTACTAGATTGTCATTCGTGGGCTTGGTAGGCTGCCAGCTGACGGGGTAATTCGCGCTTCCTCTCAGAAAGGCGAGTAAGGTTATGAGGGCTCCTGCTTAAAAGGGCCTCTATTGCACTGCCACGCAATTGGGATTCGAGTCGCTCCTTCTTTGTTTCGGTTAAAATCCGGTCTATAGTGAGCTAACCAGGCAGGTATGACACGCATAAACGTATAGTTTTCCTGTCAGCTAATGCAACTTATCTTACATCCTGATTTCCTGACTCTGTCTTGACATCGAGCCGAGGAGGATGAGAGAGGAGGTGGCGCGGTATTTGTGCGCAAGCCTACTATCAATATAAACTAATTCTCCTGCAAGTCACCGTCCCTTCGCTCAAAATTCTGCGAGGCATAAGATGGATAATGTCGTTTGCGACGATGGAACTGATATAAAAGCATAAATTTTGTCTACATAAAAAGATAGGGGTTCGAAGTAGTACAACCATGCTCTGTAACAAATAAAAAAATATATAAAGACATTCATTCATTGCGGAAGGATCCCACATAAATCAGGTTACAGAAACTGTTCATTCTATTGTCTTCCGGAACTCGATATGCAGTCCTCGCGGGCCTCTTCATAACTATCAGAGCTCATGAAGAAGAGAGTATCCAACCCTAGATTTGAATAATCCAAATTTAAGTATGGTTGGCTGACGCAGACTAATAAGCCAGAAATGGCCATATAAAACTCACTTGTCTTTGTTAGTATGATTTTCTGCTAAAGATTTATGTTTCTACCACATAGCATTCGTGGTAATTTGAAAAATAAACTAAAGTATGACACTAGATCGTGCATTAAAAAAGACAAACAGAAGTTATATCTTTTTTCCGGAAGCTTGATAAATAAATGTTTTCTCAACTTAGCGACAATAATCAACTCTATTTCAAAGCGTTTGGACTGTCATTGTCAGAAATAAGGAAACCTATAGCATGCATGATTTTGTACCTCAGCCCTGAGGTTTCTTGTCGACGATAATCCACAAACTCGCACTCCGCACTTCTTAGGCGTAATTGTTCGTTCACATTTAAGGTACTATGAAGAAGGTGTGATCCGCCTTTCATCTAATTAATTCAACACGGTGGAGCTAGAGAGTTAATTCGGTCTTCACCCCTCGAACTAAGCGCAACATAATATCTCCCCTCGACAGTAAGTGTATGGAGGTGGAGTATAAAGACAATTTAGTCCCAACGCTTGAATACGCTACCTCCAAGTGAAAACCCTTACCACCGAATATTGGGATTCACCACAAGGGATACTACCTGATTTTTGGGAATAAACTGGCCTAAACTGTGATACCGTCATCTATACAAAGTCCGGGCAACTTACTGCCAACGAGCAAACCGGCTGGCTAACAGGCGGGGCTTTAGAGTCTATGGCAGAATTATTGGTCCCTTCCCTGGCGAACGAGAAAGTGTGGCACCGAGAGTCACCGCCGTCCCCGTCGCTGGGTGAGTTATTGCCCATGGAGGCGGGCGAGGTGACCTCAAAAGTCGGGCCGTGTTCAGCCTCCAGTGAATCCACTTCCGAGACAGCGGAAAAGAATGTGGACCTGTCCTCCCAGCCGCTAGCCTCGGTGTTCTCCCCCTCCGCCCGGATCACCCAGCCTCCGGCAGAGCCCGGAAACTTGTAAACAAACCAGGGTCGTTTGCGTTGATAAACTGTACAGGTGGCTTGGGGCTCCATAATTTGCTGTGGCCGAGAAGAAGGGGTAAGAGTCGCACTCTTGCTTGGCTCAATAACCGAGTATGTGTGTCTTCTTTTGGTTGAAGAATTATTGTAGTTGTCCGTTGTTTGGATGATTGTCTTCGTGAGACATAAATTGATTAAATTAATTCTCGCAATTTAGCGCATTCTTAAATAACTTGGCTAGTTATAATTTTTCTATCAACCTTCTGATATACTTATTTTTCAAAGTGCAGGAATTCGAACTCTGCAAAGAAAGTCAACTTCAAGGGATAGCATTTTTTAAATTATTTTTAACGGATCAAAATTAATTAGCTTAAAAACGCTAACAAAGAACTATTCATAGGTGAGTTGCTCATACAGAAGACGAAATCATGCACTATTAGCATTTAGAAGCATAATTTCCCTCTGTGGTGATCGAAATTTAAGTCGTAGTTTGGGTTGTCTACGTATTTGATTTAGGTATGTATGTTATAGTACTGTTACCTTTATAAATAGGCTTAAAATGGTTAAGCTATTAGGTGAAGATTAGGTTCAAGGTTATAATCAGGTTAAATATTACGCTTAGTAACAGCATTAGCGTTGGGGCTAGTGACAAGGTTAGCGTTCATTTTGCCTATCACATAGATTTTTACCCAAGCATATCATGAATTGATCGTTTTCCACCAGTTTACACATCCCTACTTCGCTTATTTTACACTGCGCGTCTATTCCAGTACCTCATCGGCGTACGAAAACAAACATATGCTAGAGATGTACACATTATCAATGCCTCCAGCACATTCCACTATTTGCCTCGCTCGTCTACCCTACTAACAACACGAATAATACCATCCTTCCCGTTTTACAGGATTGTCGACTTTGTCCTTTATACCTCTTACTGGATGAACTCTGAACTTAGTATACATTCAAGCAAACGGTACGATTTTATTTTATGGTAGTGTGAGCCTGAGCTAGCTAGAGTTTTCTAATTTCTAGTCTAAAGTTGACCTTATGTAACTTCACGCTCGAAATGCTAGGGTATCAGTTTTACTACCTACTTATTTGTGTGAAGCCAAAGTGTAAAAAAGCTATCTATGTGTTAGTGAAGTGCGCGTTGGAGAAGGATCATCCAATCGCTAGAATCTAAGCTCCAGATTTCACTAGAAAATAAAGAAATTCACAACTGAGATATGCGCTTACGTCCGACCGAGGACGTCTGGGAACTCACTAGGGAACCCATACAGTTTCATTTTCTATATGATACCCCAACTGCCAAGAAAAGAGGAACTCGAAAATTTTTCCAATAGTTGTGGTTGGTGTGGGAATCATATTTGAAGCCTAGAAGATCTGGGATAAATAGTGCTTCAGCCTGACAGGATTTTTAAAAGCTTACTTCACACGGTGGTCTCACAAGAGCAAAATTCCAAAGGAGAATGTGCAGGAAACTACAATTGATTAATGAACTAATTGGCAGGCCCGTCTTATGTGCCACGTTTTTCTAACCGTAAATAAGTAGCACAAATCCATTCAACAGTCCAAGGGCTGAACCGGCGAAAAGTTGAGGAGGCTAAAGCAACTGCTGCTCCTGACTTCTCCATGGCATCTTCAATCGGCACAACGCTGCCAAACGCCCGCAATCGCAGCAGTTCATGCTACTCAGAGTTGAAGATTTAGTGACCCCACTTCCGACCCCTGTTGTAATTCTACGTTTCAGTTTGGTGTCTCGTTTGCCTTGTAGCGGTCTGTTTCAGCTATCAGTGCCGCCACGTGGCGTTATTATTAATAATAATTACGGAGACGGCTGGCGATAGGACTTGCCTGGAGAGACCGCTTGCAAAGCTCTTGCACGCTCTTCTGCTCAGTAAAAATTTGTCCTACCTACTCCGTCTTCCCTGACTTCTGATTTGGTAAACATTTGTATTGTCGACTTGACGATTGCGACTGCCTAGCTAGGTGAGACTCTTTATACTGCTGTAATCGCATCTCGAAACTCATTAAAACCGGTCAGTCACAGCCATTCAAGCTGGCCAATTCGCGGAAAGGCGGACTCGTACACGTCCGCACCAAACACACTCAGCCGCGCGTTTCACGCTCGGCTGCCACCCGCTCGAGCAACATATTCTCCATACTGTTTGTACAAAATACAACTCTCCCGCCATTGGTATCCATACCCTCCTTCTGCTCGTCACCTGGCCCTCGGCTGGTGAGGCGAAGTCCAACCGATGGGCCAACAGGAACGCTCAACCCAAGTTTAGCCCTCTGATCTAGCAGGTGGCTGCACCCTGTTTGAAATCACGTAGACCACCTTTCCTATGCCTCCATGAATACGCATATATGCTTCGTAATTGCAGTAATACAATTTACAAGTATGCATTTCTTTTCAGCACTAGTGTGTTACGCTGTGCTAAGTGAAAATCCTGTGTGAAATATATACTAAGTGGCATAAATACCCCATACTTTGGCACTCAGCAACTTCTTTCAGGGAGTTATTCCAAAAACCTGTCGCATATACGCGATAATTTTTCTGAAGTAAAGACCTTAGTAATTGAGCGAAAGGTATGGTATCTCAGGAGTGTGTTCTCGCACCTGGTTGGTTGAAAAGGCGTTTGCATGTTGTGAAGTGAGATTCGTTGAGTTTAGACCCGAGCCTATAAGGGGAAGGGAGGCGATAACGTTCTCACACTGTCGTTCGTGTTCCTCAGTAGTTGAATGCTCGAGTCGGTCCAGTCCTTCAATAAAGCGCTTCAATATTTGGTCGTTGGAGCTAGGTAGTGCAATGTCAAATCCAGACTAAGGGAAATAAAATTAAAACAATTTTTAGTGCTTATTCAAGTTGAAATCAAAATTCAGCTACTTCAAATGAACTATAACCCCATAAAGAGACATTTACGTTGTGGGAGTGGAGAGCAGGCGGGCCAAACTGCCAAGGACATCACTGTCCCGGATGCACAAGTACGCCTCAAACAAACTATTTTCTAGCGTATATATGAATTTGCAATTGAGTACTGCTGAAGTGATAGGTTGACGACGCAGCGGTGGTGGAATGGCAGATGAGGGTGCGCAGTGATTATCCAGGTGACAATGACAAATGGGGACAACAGGAACTGCGAGAGAGTGATTGAGAGTCAAGCTTCACAACTCAAGGGAAGGGTGAAGGCTGTCGGCATACGCCGAGGAAATCTTGTTCCACTCTCATGAAGGTTGTTTGGCCGTGCGCTGCAACTGTTGTGGTCAAAAATTGACCCGGACACCGACCAAAAATCCTCACCACTGTCTTCCTACTTGCACTTTTATTTGTCGGTGGTGCTTCTGAATCATTGATTGTTCTTAGTTAGGTGACGGCCTGTATGAGCCCTATACAGGAGTCCCAACACAAAAAAATAGAACTTATGCCTTAATCATCGTACGTCAATGCTTACCGGTGAATGTCAGGCTAAAATGAGCCCCTTGCTAGGCAGATTTAAGCAAGGCATTTTGCTGACCTGAAAAAGCCCAAGAATTTATTCATTTTTGTGAAAGGCGCTCGGGCAACTTCTGGTTTCGCGCACCCTAGATATTAAATCGAACTTATAAATGGTGCTCCTAAAATGGAAATTAACGTCGGCCTGCATAGGAAGCATTTCAACAGGAACCATTACCTTGGTTTTTCGGTTATTTACGAATAATAGCTTCACAAAGACTTTCGTAGAGCAAGTCAAATAAGAACCTTTGGCCACTCTGGCCCAAGTGAGAAATAGAATATTGCTGCTGCGTTTTTCCTGCCGTTTCAGGCTAGAGTCTTTGGTAAGATATTTCACGACGAGAGAGGAACTCAAGAGTAAAATTCCAGTTTCTTTCGTTCCTGTCGGCAAGCCATTTGCACATGTACGTCTTATAAATCAATGACAATTTTCACTACCAAAAGTCAAAGATTCATTAAAACACAAAAAATGGTGACCACCGGGCCACGTTGAAACTGAAATTGATGAGGAAAAAAGCACACATACTATGCTACTTAGATGGTGAATTTTGACTTGACTTGGGAAGGAAGTGCACACGCGCGGTGGCCGCGAGTTTACAGGCTCCCCCGTTCCTTCCGAGGCAGTCCCCACTCCTTCTGCGTTGGCCTCCAGCTGCGCAGATGCGGCCGTGCGATCTGAGGCACTGGGTGTCAAACTCTCGATAAATATACGTGTTTCAGATACAAGAGTTTCTTTGAAGTTTGAGGGAATCGGTTGAAACCAGGCTACTGTAATTCTCTTGTCTTTCGGTGCCACAGACAATATCACACCCAGAGGTTCTGAGGTCGTTAGTTCTGTTTCTACCCGAGGTTGTTTTACAATCGCTTCCTCGGTATTCCCTGCGGTGCTCTCAGGAGGAACTTCACTTTCTGGTGGCCAGTTCTCTCTTAGCGAGGCAGCATTCAACTTCAGTTTGTTGGGGACAACAAATACACCTGGTTTGAACATCATGATGTACCTGTTGATCTCCTCCACTTCTGCCTGAAATGCAGTTTAGTTACTCATTAAAGTGTTCAACAGAGTACATAACATAGTGTGCAGCGTTATACGCTTTTAATTATCCTGCATTTTAGTCTGTTTATGCACATATTTTGGAGAATATGAGTTAACTATGTTAATTATACACCTGAGTTGTCTCACTCGCAAGCACATCCAAAATACATAATCAATAATCAGAAAAAAGGTAGCAGAGCATTCAGTTTCTACGCTGGTGAACACTAAAAAGAGAGAATGGTGCATTTGAATTCTAGCGTAAAGGCCAAAGGACAAGGTAGGTATGTGTGGCTTGTCAACGAGGAGAGACTGGTCGCAAATAACTTGAAAACGTTTGCAAATAATGTAAGAATTTAAAAATCATCATTCATATTTTTCAAAAAATATCCTCTCTTCAGTATATCGCCGCATGTACATTAGTTTCCAGTCCCCAGTCCATCCAGTCCATTTGCTGGACATCAACGCGCCCTTTAAGTTCAATAAAATTGGTTGACGATTCAATGTCCCTTTTATTTATGTACATTTAACTATACCACCTAATCGGTTCCTATATTATAAGTATAAAAAGTTATTTATAAATCAGACGAGTCATCAATTTATTCATACTGTGGTATCATTCGCAAAATGCACATACTCCAGAACACATATTTTGAAAACTGTACGTTTCAAAACTTGGAATCAGTGATTACCGGCTCTTCCTGCAGGCGGCTTCTGAGAACTTGTCCGTAAAATTCTATACCACGCAGGGTTAACTCAAGTCGATGTCTCATGGAGGATTGATTAACAGTGTTCAGTTCCTCTGCAGACGGCAGACAAATGAGCTTAAAGAACCTGTGACCTTCAATTGGGGCTTCAACATCATGATAAGGCGTGGGCTTTGGCCGAACGGACCATATGCGCTCGCCTCTTTTTCCCCAGTAAGCCTCAGCATCATCTTTCGGGTGAATGTGATGCTCCGCCAGCAGCGACCACGAAATGCCACATTTGGATCCCTGGAACAAAGAAATATAAAAAGTGGAGCGATTGGGGTGAGAATAGCACTCGCAGATAGGAGAAATCAGGCGGAAAAAGTAATCACTTGGACAATTCGATCGCGTGTCCGAACCTGGGAAATTTTAGTTTTCGGCCAACTACGGTGGTGTAGCTGCTTTGTTTCCGAGACAGAGAAGTGAGTCTAGGACATCTCTCTCAGACGGGCTGGGTCAAGTTTCTTTGAAATGAGAAGATTGCAAACTGTACTTCCCACAGGTTGTGCGTGACCAATGAAGTCCATCATATCAAGTAAAATTTCCAAAATAACATGGGATAAGTTGAGCTGGCTGTATGAAAACTTGCCCAGAAATCTTTTATTAAAAGCCGATACTGAATAAAGAAATAATAAACTAATGATTGGTTAAGACAAAGAGAATATGGCCAAACCAGTGCTCGTTGGTCCTCGAATGACGCACTTAAACATGCATTCCGCCTATCAGGCGTTTCGTACAAGGCTCAGACCAGTTCGGACAGGGCGAAGAGGGCAAACGAGAACGCGGAACCGAGAGCCGGTGGTCGTGGAGGAGAGGAAAGTTGGACGGAGGTCAAGGGACCACCAACAAACTCCCTCACCCACGCAAGGGAAAGCAACTCGTGACCAGCAACGACTGATGATGATGAAGAAGAAGAAGACACGATCACTAAAACAAGAGCTTTATTAGCCTGACGTTTTGGATTCTCTCTCGAACCCAACTTCAGAGACAGTCGTATAAAAAGGCGCGGTATTTATAGCGCGTGGTTTTTAGGTCACTACACACCTACTAGATTTGGCAGTCCCGTTGGTCCTTGTTGAGGGTCGTAGTTGATGCAATGATTGCTTGTCGGTCCGTCCCTGAGTCGTTACTGACCGTCATTTCATCACCGTTATCGATCCTCGGCGTGACTATTACTCGGTCATTTGCCTCGTGGTCACTCGGACCGTTAATCACCTACATCCTCCCCGCGTGGCCAGTAATTTTGCGGAGGCGGAAGATCAATGCGCTTGACTGTGGGCAGAAGGACGGCTCACGTCTCACGCAGTTATCACCTTTGGTGAGGAGTTCAGCCTCAACAAACTTGAAGGTGTCGCCGGGTCCCGTCGAATGAGCCGCGATCTGCGAGTTAGTGTCCTTCCTTCTTACCGCTGCTGTGTGCTCGGCCATTCGTGTGCGGAGTAGTCTCCCAGTTTCTCCGACATGGTTGTTTTGTCCGCAACTGCAGCAGACCCGGTAAACGCCTCCAGACGTTTCCTGTCGTTCGGTCTCATGACCTGGCGCCTGATGGTTGCTTCCAGCCTGTGTGCAACTCCAACGTCGAGTGGTGTGAGGAGGCGGCTAACGGTTTCCGAGACGTTCTTCACGTACGTAAGCGCTCGCCAAAGTTTGGGGCTGGTTGAAGCTTTGCCTTCATTGCATTTAAGTATGCAGTGGTTGACGAAGTTGTACGGGTATCCAGGCCCTATGAGGACCCGTCGAATATATTGCAGTTCAGCAACTTTGCCTTCCGGTTCACTGCAATGCGTGTTGACACGCCGATATAGTGCCCGTACGCAACTGCGTTTGTGACTGGCTGGGTGGCTGACTGATCAGTCGACCGTTGACATAGAGAAGGCCAACAGGCACGCAGACCTGCCTACAACTACGCCGGCCCCAAGGAGGGACAAAGGTTACGCGAGCCTGCCGGTGGTCAACCTCGGGGAGGTCGCCTGTAGTCAGCAGCGAATGGACAGGTCAAAGTTTGTGGATCTGGCACGGCTATAATACGGGGCAAGCGGCAAGAGTCACGCTCATCAAAAGCAACAATCACAATACTCTGACGATAGAAGCGAGAAAGTTTCCGCACCGTCAGGACAAATACAATTCGGTCCATGAAGTCACCCTATCTTCTTCTTTCTTTTCTGCGGGAGATGATTAACGTGATATCTGGACCTCGAATCTTTACGCATATCCATAATGAGCTTCCTACAATGCAGTCTTTTCCGGCCGCTTAATTATTAACTCTTTGAAGAAGACTGCTATTAGTAATATATTCTAATTTGCAGAAGAGCAACAGGCTTCTTCATGCCCTGTATCAGTGCTCATCAAGAGTCATGCTATATTTTCAAGTGATTTTCATTTCGAACGGCGCACAAACTAAGATGTTACTTTGATGGGTTGCAGGGTAAAGATGTATTTCATCTCTATTACTTTTAACATGAAAACATGCAAAAAGTCATTATTCGTTTCTTTCCGAATGCTTATGCAATGCAGTGTACGCATTAGTGTAAGTGACACAAGGGTAGTGCGACCATCAGCGGTGACGACGAGGTTCAATCTTCCCCTATGAAGTGGGGAAAGCACTGACTAGCGTGGGAATTCGGTTAGAGTGAAGCCGGGCCGAGTTACTTACTAACATATTGTTCAATTTTTAAATATCGGACTCAGAAGCTAAGCATTATGTAAAATTCCCCAAACTAATCGGGTTATTCACTAGAGGACGATTGGACTTCAGAGAAACATGATAGATGATGAAATCACGGCCATTAAAGACTCAAACGCGGACTTCCAAGCTAGGCTCGCTCAGCGGTGATCACGAGAGCTGCAAATGCGGTTGCATGGCCACTACGTAAGATAAATAATGCACTCCCTGTGCCTCCATCATCCTTACCTGCGACGGTCTCTGATGATGCGTTCGAATGAGAATCCGAAAGGTCGGGCGAATAAACTTATCGTTTCAGTGATCGCATCTGCTCCTTCCGTATAGTTAAATTTGAAAATGTCAGACTCAGAAGTTGAGCCTTATGTTAAATCCACCCAGACAATTGGGTCATACGCTGAAGGATGATTGAACATCAGGAACACATGAAAAAATGACGAGGGCGAGGGATTACGAATGAGGCCCAAGCTTGGGCACCATGCTCTCGTGTGGATTTTAGCTTTAATAATGTAGAAACGGCAATTTATTTATATACAAACCGCTAAATAGGACTTTTCCTGTTGATTTTATTGTAGATCAAGTTACTA
Source organism: Schistocephalus solidus (assembly GCA_017591395.1). Classification (NCBI taxonomy): domain Eukaryota; kingdom Metazoa; phylum Platyhelminthes; class Cestoda; order Diphyllobothriidea; family Diphyllobothriidae; genus Schistocephalus; species Schistocephalus solidus. The sequence goes on along the minus strand of WEDG01000028.1, from coordinate 39,115 downwards.
GTAGGATCATTACTGTCGGGGCTAAATAAATCGAAATAAGGATCTTAAGCTGACCATAGGCTGTGTAGTCTGTAAGCCGAATGCCCTCTCAACCTACCAGTAGCTGCCAGTGCTGAAGGGAGGGCCATTTCTTATCCACCATTGGCACTCTCAAACCATAGTGTGTCAGGTGAATGTAGACGCCGAGGTCAATTGCGATCCAGGGGTAGGTTGGTGGGGCCACTTTTATTTCCAGGTCGTTGTTGACGGTCACAGAGGCGGATGACAGGGACGATGATCGTGGAGGTGCCTTTGAAGCATCCATTGTTGTCTCCCTATCGTCAATGTCCGACAGGATTAGGCGATTCAGCTGAGATGCTCGTCGATTGATTGTGGCGTCAGAGGTACTGATGCGTATGAGGCCCTTTAATTGGATGGGATTGATACGCTTTCCTGGCTCCCTTCCGCCATTTGTACTCAGCCACTGAAAGATGCCGCCACGATAGATCTGTACGTTTGGACCAAGGTCAATCAGTTCGTCCGAGTCAGAGGCATTGCAAACCTGAGAGCGTGAGTTAAGGCGATCAGAAGGACTGTTGTAGGAAATTGGGAGAGCAGGGTACGTGTCTACCAGGGGACCGATGAAAATTATCTCAGGGCCCTGGATCTTGCTTAAAACATCTGGACGGCCGTTAGTGCCCTCGAAGTTGGCTTAGCGAATCAAAAGAGAACTTTATTTCAAAATGCTGGTACGTAATAAAAAAACATAGCCCTTGAAACTCATAAAGAGCCGGTCAGTAATTAAATTTGGAATTCCTTCAAACGACGAGTTACGTGCTTTCCCGTCGCTAGGTGTATAAACATAAATCGACTGGGGTTTTCATATGGTGCCCAGTTATCAGCCCATATCTAATAGTTATTTTTAGGAATCAGAATATTCAGATAGGTAGAACTTGCATTACGGTAAACCGGTTGCTGACAGTTTTGCTACCGCCAGGGTGAGACGCTCCAGATAGGAGCCGTGGAGCAAAACGAATCGCCAGTGCAGGGAAGCCTCGAAATGCACAAAGGGTTAAGCTAACCGATGAAAGTAAATTCCACCAGCACTGAGTGACCAGGTGAGATCCAACTGCCGAAGCAGCTCTTTGCCCACTGGTGGGGTTAGGAATTTCCGAGCATGCGTGTGAAGAAGTCTAAATTTAACCATTGTGTTATATCTCATCTGTATCATTATTGGTTTTTATTAATACGTCAGTCTGCTGTACAAGGAAGTATTAAAAATAAGGCACGTTTAGCCTGCTACTGTGCATACTTTATTTTACTAAAAATAACGGTGGAACCAACCGTTGCATGGTGTAATAATTGAATACCCTCGTCCGGTTGTGCCCTGAGGCGCAATCTTGAGTCCCACTAGCAGCCATTCAGCGGCCAGTAGATTATAGGCAGGAAAAAATAACGCCAGAGAGAAGGGAGACTGGAATGGCCATTCCTGGCTAATGACGGCCAAAAGGTCAAAAATGACATTCCAGTCTCCTTTTCATTTTTCAGTTAGGATTTTCTGACTATACTATTCTAGCCCCTGATGGCCACTGCTCGAAATCGAGCGTGCTCTGCAACCTGATCGGGGAGAACTGAACTGCCGCTGTTAATATACCCGATCGAAACCATCAGTACAACGAGCCCGTGGCTATCTGGTTAGGGCGTTGGACGTCTAAACAACAGATTGCGATTTTGAGCCCCAGGGGTTGCAACACCTGGGATAGGTATGGCTGGCTGAGGAAGGCTGATTCGTTAAAAAAATGGACATTCCAGTCTTCCTTGCTTTTTGGGTAACGTCTTCCTGCCTATGGTGCAATTATATTAGAGGTAAAATATTGAATAAAGTCAGCATTTAACCTTAAAATGCTCCGGCTGCGCCCAAATACTGACGGAATGTAGTAAACACTGTAGTTAGGTAAAATAAACAATAACCGAATCCCCTAAAAACGTTGTCATTAAAAGCTGGCATAAAAGAAGGAGCGGGACTGGGTCGCTGACCTTATTTGTTGCCGGTAACACGAATATTTTATGATCCGGTTGTCGGAGGTCATATATGAATCCCATGTCCGGTAGGGCGTCCATATACCTAATGATTAAACGCAAAATAAGCACTCTTTTTAATCGTGGACAGAACTCCTCTAGACAAGTTCTAAAGGCAGGTAGTGTTCAAAAGCTGAATGCAAAATTTAAGCAAGCGTGACAATGACAGACATTGGCTTACCTGAAGGCTTACTACCAGACAGCCTAATGGCCAGCGAACGGAAGAGCAAAATAAGGTGAGTCGGTGACTCTAATTCCTTTAGAAAATAGCCTACTTGACACATTACACGGTCAGTTTAAGGTCTAGTTAAAGAATATCTGGCAAGGATGACTCCTCTGTTAGGCTCCCTTGGCTTTGTGATGCATCCACCTTTGCTGGTTCAAATACAGAGGCATCCCCGTCATGCTACGAGGAACGAAAAAGCGTGAAATAAGAAATTCATGTTTGGAGCTTCCTCTGGATGAAAGTTCTGGCCCAGTGCGAGTGAACCGTTGATGCACAACCGGATGGGCTATCGGCACCATCAAAACAGCAGTATAGGCTTAGGGAAGGCACGCCAAAACTGTCGTTCTGCGATTATTTGACAGTGGCATCAATAAAACATTCAGGAGATGAGGAAAGGCAAACGTTCTTAGTGAGGAAAAAGGTACACTGAATTGCAATCAGTTTAGGCTCACCTGCACGGCTAACTGAAAACTCTGGGACGCCTTACTTGGCTAAGGAAATATAACTCTCGATACTTGCTATCAGCAATGATGATGACGACAAGAACCGTGCACTTTGGCTTAGGTGATGCTGCAAGATCTGAAGAAGCAGAGATTTGAAGCCGGATCCACTGTGCTTTAGAGACAAGCAAGTCAACAGGTGAGCTGAAAACGTTAATTAAGCCAGAACTAGCCGGTACTGTTATAATTTTGTGGCTAATGTTTCTCTATTACAGACTGACAGTCAATATGAAACTCCTACCGAGTGTGCTGAAGAATAAATTCAAAGCGCGATGAAGCGCACCTTTCTTGTCCTAAATATGGCCTCATGTGACTTTAATTATAACCCTTTAGTTTATGGATCAGCACCCCGTTGCATTTCCTTGAAAAAGTCCGTTTCACAGAAATGGAATGGACGTGGAATTACCAGCCTATGTCATAAAAGTTAAGTATTTGGAAATGTAGAGGAAGACTAGAAAAAAAAATCGGAACTTATTAGTCGGAGTGGTTGACCTCTTTCAGCATTGTCGAAGAAAAGAATGAAAAGGAAAAAAACCAACACTATAAACAGGGCAAATGACCAATTACTAGGTTAGTCTCCTTTGGCACATAATTTCGTATACTTTGGAAGAAAGCGGTCAATAGCAGATCCCTTGGTATCCTATCATATGACTACGCAAATATTACTACGAAGGAAAAGGACAAATAAGCGGACCTGTTACCATTTCTTGTTCCCATAAGCCTAGAACACAATCGTACATAAAAGATGAAGAAACCTGGATAGGTTCAGTGCAGATGCCAAGGAATTAAATGAAGGATGCACGCACCTCTCACTTAATAAGCTCTGTGTATTTAGATGCAAAAGCACCAAAGAATCAACATGATGGGTCAGCTCCGATGTCATCGCAAGCTTTAAATGCTGAAAGAGTGACACACTTCAGTCACCAGTCGTTTAGTGTATTTTTTGCTTTCGTTTTGTTGCGCACCTTAACCTCTCACAACGGGTTTCAATAAAAATAAGTTCTGCAGTTAAAGTCACCATCCCCATACCCCTCGTTACACTCTCCAGGCTGCTCGGGTGAGTCAATTCACACTAGCAGACTGGAATGTTCGTCCCCATTTAGACGATCCGAGGAGCAACCGGCCGGAACGGAGGACGGCGCTAGACACTCGGGAACTGGCGCGCTACAACGTGGACATTGCTGCTCTCAGCGAGACCCGATTCTCTGAGCAGGGTCAGCTGGAGGAGGTGGGTGCCGGCTACACCTTCTTCTGGAGCGGCCGGCCAAAGGCAGAGTGACGCAACGCTGGTGTTGCCTTTGCCATCCGGAACGACATCGTGGGACGTCTGCCCTGTCTGCCGCAGGGTATCAATGATCGCCTGATTAGCATCCGCCTGCCTCTTCGGGGAGACCATTTCGCCACCATCATCAGCGCCTACGCTCCCCCAATGACGAGCTCTGATTCGGCGAAGAACAAATTCAACGAGGACCTGCAGGACCTTCTGGTACCGCTGCTCAGCTCTGACGGCACAATACTGCTGACAGAGAAATCGCAAATTCTGAAGCGCTGGGCCAAGCACTTCAGAAGTGTCCATAATTGCTCATCAGCCATCTCCGATGCTGCCATTGACCGGCTCCCTCAAGTGGACACGAACAATGAAATGGATCTGCCACCTTCCCTACCAGAAACCATCCAAGCCGTGCAGCAGATTTCCAGCGGTAAAGCACCGGGATCGGACGCGATGCCACCGGAAGTTTACAAGCATGGTGGGCCCCGGCTGATGGCAGAACTCACAACACTCTTCCAGGAGATGTGGCGTAAAGGAAAAGTTCCTGAGGATTTCTAAGACGTGACCATCGTCCATCTCTACAAACGGAAGGGGAACCAGCAACTACGCGACAAACACCGAGGAATCTCGCTGCTGAACATCACCAGAAAGATCTTCGCCTGCATTCTCCTCAATCGCCTGAACGCTCACCTGGAGCAAGGACTGCTCCCGGAAAGCCAATGTGGCTTTCGCCGACACCGCGGAACAACCGACAGGAACTTTGCCGCTCGCCAGCTACAAGAGAAGTGCAATGAGATGCGAACTCACCTATACACTACCTTCGTGGATCTGACGAAAGCCTTTGACACGGTGAATCGCAACGGACTGTGGGAAGTCATGCAGAAATTCGGCTGTCCTGAGCGGTTCACGGACATGGTGCGTCAGCTTCATGACGGGATGATGGCGCGCGTCAATGACACCGGGACGGTATCCGAAGCATTCGCAGTGACCAACGGAGTGAAGCAGGGCTGCGTATTGGCTCCCACCCTGTAAAGTCTCATGTTCTCGGCTATGCTGATGGACGCCTACCGTGATGAGCAGCCTGTGATCCGCATCGCCTACAGAACGGACAGGTACCTTCTCATGAGTCGGCGTATGCAGGCTTCAACGCGCGTGTCTACGACTAAAGTCCATGAGTTGCTCTTCGCGGACGACGGTGCCCTTAACACCGTGACCGAGGAGGATATGCAAAGGAATATGGACCTATTCGCCGCAGGCTGCGCCGATTTTGGATTAACAATCAGTACAGCCAAAATGGTTGTCATGCACCAGCCGGCACCCAGCGTGGAATACAATGCTCCCCGAATCAATGTCAACGGTGCGCAACTCAAAAACGTGGAAACCTTCGTTATCTAGAAAGCACGCTGTCACGCAACACGATAATCGATGACGAGGTTACCCAACGGATCTCCAAAGCTAGTCAGGTCTTCGGTCGGCTGCAGGCCTCCGTGTGGAATCGCCACGGTATTCACCTCAACACCAAACTGAAGATGTGCACGGCCGTCATCTGGAAGACACTCCTTTACTGAGCGGAGACTTGGACCATCTACTCGAACCAAGCCAGGAAGCTGAATCACTTCCATCTCAGCTGCCTCCGCAGAATACTGAAACTGAGATGGCAAGACAGGATCCCGGACACGGAAGTCCTGGAGCGGACCGAACCCTCAGCAGCCATGCTATGTTGCGACAAGTGACACTGCGATGTGGCGACCACCTCGTGAGAATGGACGACGAGCGACTACACAAATGACTTTTTACGGAGATGTCGCTAAGGGTGCTCACCGAAAGGACGTCAAAAACGACGCTACAAGGACACTTTGAAGAAATCGCTGAAGCAACTGCAAATGAACCCGCCGACCTGAGAGGACCTCGCCCAGGATAGACTAGCATGGAGAAGATCCCTGAAGACTGGTTCAGAAATCTATGAGGCCAACCGGATGGCCGCCACCAAGGCCAAAAGAGCGGCATGAAAGTCACCAGCGCCCCGGACCAATATCGTCGATGCCCAGGCCCTGCCAAAATGCCCGCGCTGTCAACGCATCTTCCGCGCGCGAATCAGCCTGTTTGGACATATTCGGACGCAATGCACCAACAATCCGACAATTCCAATTTCTACGTCAAATTCTGCCAATCCTCCTTCAGATTCCTCCACCCTCACTCCTGGCATCAATTCCATTAATCCCACCATCATAGAGACCACATCCCTCTACTCATCACCTGTTACCCCCACCACCACAACCACCACCGCCTTCGACTTCACTACCACCACCACCATCAGCGATGGGGACTCTCTCCTAAACTGTCCTCAATGCGACTGCACATTCACCTCACACATCGGCCTAGTAAGTCACTTGCGAATCCATCGTAGAGAGACTGGTGAACCAGTGCCTGGAGCACCAACACACAGCACAGATCGCCGCCTCCACTGCCCTCACTGTCCTCGCACATTCACTCATCGCCTGGGCCTATTCGGTCACATGCCCATCCATAAATGTGGAATTCACCGCAATACAACAACACTGATACCCCATGCACACCCTCCGCTCATGCCATTCTTACTGCCCCTGTCACTGCCCCTGTCACTGCCACCCCCATTTCCATGAATGACATCCCCCCAGCCTCTCCCGATTTATCCTGCCCACAATGCGCCCGCAACTTCAACTCACGCATCGGCCTAGTCAGTCACCTGTGAATCCATCGCACGGAGGCTGGTGAACCAGTGCCTGGGGCTCTGACATACAGTCGACGCGCACGCCACCTCCACTGCCCCCACTGCTCCCGCACATTTCCACACCGCATGGGTCAATAAGAACACATGCGCCTCCACGACAACCTGCGGTAAACGACCGGAGGCTAAGCCACATCAGCGCACACCATCTACAGTAATACATAGATAACACCCTCACAATCATCATACAGTACCTGATAAAATCACGGTTTCCTTGAAAACTTGGCTTGGAAAGCTGCCAATCTGACACCTACACCAGACCACGCCATCGGCCCAGTGTATGTGCTGTGTGTGTCGAGTGGCTGACCAGTGGACTGGAAGTCAGACGGCGATGGCTCGTCCATATCCCCTGAGTAAGTAAATCCTGCTGTGTGCATTATGGGGGCTAGGTCGTGCTGTGGGGCGCGAAGACGGGTACGCCGACCCGTCAGCCAATGTGCCCACTCCCACCTCAGACAGCTGACTGGCTCGGATGGTGGTCTGATTGTGGGGGTGGGGGAGAAAGTGAGGTCAACAGCTCAGCGCATTTTTCTCACTTTATACAATCTGACGCACTTGAAACCATCACGTTGCGCTAAAAGCTGTGGCTTGGAAGGTTGCCAACTGACGGGATAACTCGGACCGCGTGGTCAGGTGGGGGAGGAGGAGAGAGTGCGGTAGCTGCAGCGCAAAGCTACTATCATTTAAAACTAACTCACGCGCAGCTCACCATCCCTGCACAACCCTTCCGTGGAGCATATGGTGGACATCGTCCAATTCGACGGTCGATCTATCGTGTGTGTGTGCACCCTCGGGTTCATAAGTTCGAAACGCTCCTCCTTCCAAGGATAATATAAGCTCAACTTCGAAATATACCTCTAAATGACAGTAAACGTCAGCACTCACAAGATCAACAGGGCATTGCCTGATCTGCTTCAACATTAGTTAGTTCCACGCACTCTAGTCTAGTTTGATGACTCCTTGTTGAAACACAGGTGCCAAACTCTCAGGCCGTCTCCGGGTGTGAACATGAAGCCGGTTTACGTGCACCTTTTTGTAGCCAATTATTCCGACGTTTTGCTCCTTTTTAATGAGAAGCTAGATTTCCACCTTCCCGTGCGGGTGCAAAGGTTCCGCTTAGACAGATTCGTGGGATCGTTGCTATTGGTAATTTGACGACATGAGCGAACGTATGGTTATTAGGAGTAGAGAAGTATTCGGATCATGGTCAGGGTTACGATCAGGGCAAGGCTTTCCCCACAAATGCAACTTCAACCGTGGAAGCCTTCTCTCCTTGTAAGTTGTCTACCTGCAAATCATTAAGTCAGATCTGGGAAAAGGAAAACAAGAATTCACTCCGCCTTATTCTCTGAAACACCTCCCCTGTTGAAAACGATTCTATCTGGCAGGCTTTTGAAAGTGATATAGCATAATAATATTGCCCAAGTTCATATTTCAAAGAGGCCCAACAGCTGATCTCTCGTGATGGAAGCCAACTCTTCGTCCCCTTTGTTAGTGGTGGCTTCATAGTCAACTTCATATAGACTTTAGCGCTAGAACTGCAGAAAGGTGTTCCACGGTCTACTTTATGACGCGTACTCACTTCCCCTGAAACATTACCTTACCGGGACCACCTCAGACATGCAAGTTAATAACATGCCTCCGAATATTCGAAATAAAGATGCTACTTACCACGGCACTTCGTTCATTCGGGTCAACAGCCACTGCTGTATCTGACCGAAAGTGGCCAAAGGTGCTGCGTAGAGACGATAAGTGGAGAGATCAACTCTTCGACAGAAAGGGCGGTGCTTATCAGTCTGCTCCGGCAGTCTGTCAACGGCAACAGAAGAAAGCCGAGGCTGGAGTTGAACTGACTGCTGAATCAGTTGCTCATGTAGCCCCGTAAAGTGAAGAGCTGTCACCGGATAACGTTCGATCTGTGAATAGAATCAGACATAGCTCTGCGAAACGAAATCGCATGGACGAATAAACTAATGCATCAAGAAGACTGACTCCATTGGAACTGTAATAGGCAGAAAAGACAATATAGAAGCAAGCTGCTAAGATAAGACTATTGTTCTCAAGAACTTCCCTTCTTCGCCTTGAAGGCAAGCACAGACTGCTCTTTCAGACCTCTTCAATGTGCATCTACGCCTTCAACTGCTCGTGTGGAGTAGGTGATATTGGTCAAACAAGTGCCTATCCAAGCGGATGCGAGAGCACCATCTTGCCTAACTAAAACAAGGCATGATGAAGTCCATATGAAGCGCAATTGTGGCCTCCTTGGTTGACAGTGGTCACCGGGTAGATGTCAACCAAACATTCCGAGTCATTTATAAAGTGCTGATGTCAGTGGATCCTTGCAATGACAGAGGCGGTGGCAATACGGCTTACGAACCCAACTTTGTGTTCGCTGAAAGGGTTTATACAGGCCCTAAGGCTTCCGTGATCGAAGATAAACTCAGCATGTGGATTCCCACCTCCTGCCATGTCACGCTACAGCGACGAAGCAGAAACATATCTAGTTGTCGGACCTCTCCTTCCCCCTTTCTTCCGCCCCTGATAGGCTCAAACTATAACCCCTGACCCCAGAATATAGAAGAAATTTCCCCTCTGAGAATTATATTTCTTGGTGGACGTTATAACCAGGCGGGTAGAATGCTTTGTCTAGCAGGTGCCCCATCAAGGTTGGACTTGATTATGCGTGGCTCTCCGATTCGGGCAATAATTTTCTAATTTAATGTTTTTTCAGAATTGCGTCAAGTCAATTATTAAACTCCACCGAACCCCTGTACTTACTTTTTTTCGCTGCCCGATCGATACCAATGCTGTGACAACTTGCTTTTGCAGTCAGTCATAGTCTGTTAAGAGAGCAATGGAGTCATACGGGCCTCATGGCTCGCTGAACTCTCTGTTGGACAAAGAGGTTATTAAGTCATGTTGTTTTCCTATCGCGATTTATAACCCTGGATTCTTCTTTCGCTCAAGGTGAACGAGGCTGCACCGGATTTTATTCCGGCAACATTTGGTCCTCAACTCTAACCATACGTCATGCTTAACTGAGTTTTCTTTGAACTTCCGTTATGGGGCAAAACTGGCTTCCTTCGCTTACAGCTCTTATGTACATCGAAAGCCCTCCTATGTAAGAAGCATTGCAAAAAGATGAAGTGCAAGTCAAATGGATTCGATTTAGATCTCGTAAACTGATTCATACGAAAAAGAAACTCATGAGGCTAAAAACACACATTCTCAGTTGCCTCTTAACTTCATGGCTGCAATTTTATTAAATCAAAAAAATATTTGGGAGAAACGTTTTGCAAAATACTGGTAATTCAGTAGCACGTTCACGTAATAATAAAAAAGTGTATGAAAATTAACTCAATGGCTTGCCATTTCAAGGGTTTTCACGACTTTACGGATGAAAATGGGCAAAGAACAACCAAACAGGGTTTTCAAAAGAAACAGTGCAGGTGGAAGCTTCTCGCCTATTTTTCTGCCGTCGTAGAACTTAACGTCCACCTGAGAATCCTCCGACAATAACTACAACAAATAAAGAGAAGCTAATGAAGACCTGCTGCAATTACCATAAGATAGTTTAAAAAGTGCTTGATAACTGGGTTAAGTAGGAGATTTACGAATTCATAAAAATGTAGGGATCTTTCTATGCTAAGTGTGTAAGGTCAACTCAAAATGGGTACAATGGCAATAACCTCTTGTTTCCATGTGGATTCAAACTCTTTCACCCAAGCTTTCGAGTACCTTATCAATTCCAAATGGTTGAACCGAGATCCTACCGAGTAATGAGTTCACTCTGTACGTAAGACCAGTTCTTTCTCACATTTTCAAACCTCTGGGAAAAGGAAGGTAAGCCAAAGACTTGCAAGATGACTGGGTACTCTCCGATCTGACTGGCACTCCCGTACGTTAAGAACGTCTCAGAAGTCGTAAGCTGTCTTCTCGCACCACTTAGGTTTTAATTCACAAATTGACCGGAAGCAACTATCATGATCTCGAAAGACCCACTGTCACGGTAGGAAACGTCTTGATTTATTCACTGAATCTGGTGCAGTTGAGGAAAAAGCAACTACGTCGGAGAAACTGAGAGACTAATCCTGATGCTGATGTCCGAACATGGGGCGAAAATGAAGAGGAAGGATCCTAACTCTCAGTTCGCGCCTCAGCACGGCACTTGGTAACACCTCTACTTTCGACCAGGCGAAATTCTTGTGAGGGCCGAAAACTGCATGAGCATAGGGTCCTCGGTGTGCGGTCAATTACTAAAGCGCAGTGATCTCCCAGCTCCATATGATGTGTTGACACTTTGCATATATAGAATAATAAGCTATGCGGCGAAGAAACGGCATATCAGCAGTTCCAGTGACAGCTAGCCAAACTACTGAGTAATTATCACGGAAAGAACCGAGAACGAAGATGCAATTGCAACAATCAATGGTTAGAACGCAGACAAACGAGTAATCGTTGCATTACGTATGACTACAGCGATGAAAGTGATATTTGCTAAGTAAACTAGGTACGTGGTGACATGGTAACTACCTCTTACAAATACCGTACTCCTTGCACCTTCAGTATCCTTATCTATGACTGTGTATGTTCGAGCGCGAATCCGAAACGTCAGACCAATAAAATTCAAATTCCGGAAATCGCATCGTTTTGTGAACTGTTTACTGAAACTTGCCCCTTTGTTTCTATCTGGTCTTCTTTTGTTTGACATCGAAAGTTCACCGAATCCCAATCTCTACCCAGAAAGACCAGCGACTTGTTCCCGACTCACTTGGTTACCGAGCCATGTCGGTTGATTCAGCAGTGCACGCATTGTTAGCTGCTTCGGCCCCATAGACTGTGGTTCGGAAATAAGACTGAATACTGCTTTTTCATTCTGCAAGCAAACCACACGCTGAAAAGTAATTTTTAGGCCATCATGGCATGCAAAGTATTTCGAATACTTCCAAAAAGCTTGCGAAATCATAAAATATTTTGCTCATGACATTTGTATACAGCTAAATCGGATTAATTCTTTCGTCTTTGCCGCTTATCTCGGATGACGTTTTCCCTCTCAAATTCCGTAAAATTCGTAAGCACTATTTTCCTACATGCTTTTTTTAGATCTGCTTAAAATAGGATTGGCGTTTGTGTAATGATTTTTTTTAAAATGATATCAAAACGCTACCCTTCTTTGTTATATTATTACTGTGCTACTGAAATCATTTCAGCAGACATGCTAGCGTTTCTAATATTTTCCTTTTGCTGCAAAAAGGGGTTGGTGTCGTCATATGTCAACAGTCATTTTGACTAGGGGGCTTTGTTTAATGATTTGTTTTTAAAGGGAGGTTAAAGCATTTATGGAGTACGCGCTATTGTCCGACTAAGGCTGTCTAATAATAATGACTATTGCCTAGGATTTGATTGTTGTTATTTAATAAACGTGGGTTAGATATTCAATAATTCCATCATTAAATATTGTAATAATTTACTAAATTAATACCTAATTATTTGATTGGTACTTAATTTAATCCATAATTAAGCAATAATAATCCTTATTTACTGGTTACAGTTTCGGAAAATCGGTCATTTAGCAATCGTTAATGATTCACTAGACATTGCTATGACACGTAGTTTTGAAAATTGCACGCTGCTTCACAAAGTGAATAGCGTACGTAACATTATGCTTGGTATTTACGACTGCCCTTATTTGTTCCTCTACATTTTCCTACTATTTACCATTTTTCCCTCACCATAATACTTCTTATTACCACCATTTACATTTTACACAAACTATCGATTTAGATTTTCTCAATACTGCGGCGTTTCCGATTGTTTGCAATTATTTTATAGAAAATAGTGAGAAAAAGTATAAAAGTACTTTAATAGCGTTCGTAGAAAGAAATTAAAACAAATTAAAACCTATTAATTGCATTAAAACAAGAATAAAGAGGATAAACGGTCGCTTGCCTTCAGACAGGCCGAAAGTGCGGGAACAATTCGGATGCGAGCATCTCGTGGGGTGTTGCAATGGCGACAAAGCCGTGCTTCTCGGAATCTGAGACACCAGCAAGGAACGCCGAGTCTAATCGCCTCAAAATTCCTTCGAGCTGGGTGCTATCCTCAACTAGGTCAAGCTCGTGTACCACTGCTTGACAGAGCGCGGCTGCATGCCAAAGGAATCTGTAGCTCGGGCTGATGTGAGGCAAAGATTCGCGCGGATTTTCCGTCCCAAGCAGCCGCAGAATCTCGGATCCGCTGGTTACTACGCATTCCCTCAACTTTCGCAGGTGATACCTTCTGTGGCTATGAGAAGTTTGGTTACGTTATTCAACAAGCCGCGAAGATCCTGTGCTCTATTCTAACAAAATAAACCTACCAGTTTCTCAGTTCTTGACGCTGTTGGAGGCTGAGCGGAGCAAGAACAGGATGCAACCTAGAAAACAAAAAGCTTTATAGCCAAATGCATGAAGGAGAAGATCACGCCACATGCCTTGACATAATCGGCCGTAAAAGATTGTGGGTAGACTCAAGAAAAACTCTTGGGTCTTGAAATTGTGTCTTTAGACCTCCAAACTGGCCTATACGTAATTTGGTATCTAAAAATGAGTATCACAAGTTGGCTGGACTAACGTAAATGTTCTTCGTCCACTGATCACTGATCTTAAATTTAGGCTTTCAAGTGTATACGACTGCAGTAATTTAATGGGGGAGTAGGATTTTTTAAAGCCACTGTTACCGATCAAGCCAACGCCAGATCACTTTGAAAGCAAGTTGTAAAATAACAATGGAAACATAACATAGCGAACCTCGTTAACAAATTCTGTTACCCCTCTTACTAAAACGTTAACATATTCGCTCCTGCTAAGCTGCACAAAGAGCAACATTCAAGCTAAACCTCCGTCAGTTTCATTGTCTTTTACCATCTATGCACCACCCAACGTTCACTGAGAATGCCAAATGGTTGCTCAAACTGCCAGAACCACTTTTGAATCATGCCGTCTTACTTAGTCAGCGCCCTAAGAGCCACGACTCGACTGGTTCTTGTCTCAGCCGGAGGTTTATGACCCGCAGACTTCTGAGAAAAATTGTCCAGAACCATCTGTGAAATTATGGCCAGGTCCCAAAACTCGGTGAGGTGTGCAGAAACGATCGAGGAAGGTGTTCGTTTCTGAGGCTAAAATCGGTTGAAAATCATCCTCTACTTAAACTGCCTACTGTGAACAGCTATGGTTGAATCATGACCCGATTGGTCTCTGGTCAACCAGAGAGTTTGGATTCAAGTCATTCGATTGAAGGTGCTGGATGCCAATAGTGTGTAGAAGACCACTGTCAAAAATCAGACCCGATGCACTCTGACAGGATGATCGGTCCACGCTGGAGCTCCAAGACTGCGGTTATTCAATTCTTTCTCGCAGGTCTAGTACAAACGCCCCTACGAACTCCTATACGACCGGATCGCTGGCTGCGTCAGAAAGCTATAGCACGAGGCCTCCAGTTGGTTCTGCGCAGGGCTGACGATATAATGAGCAGAGTAAAACCGTAACGCCATGCTTATGACGGATGTAAGACAAAGCAAAGACCGCCTTATTTCATACAGTTGGGGGGGGGGGGGGGGAGGGTGGGGCGAACGGTTCGCCTCAACTGTGGTAATCCCACTACGAGAGGCAGAGAAAGGCGCAACCAGGAGGACTCTTATCTTCTCCGAAAGTGTGGATTGGAATCGAGGAGAACAAATAATTATCTATTGATGGTAGTAATGATACAGTGGTAACCGAGGGAGGATTAACCAGGAGTATGATATGAAAAATGTAACGCAGTGTCACATCTGAAGTGGGCACAACTGAATGCGCGTAAAGGATAAATCGCATGGTTATTTTATATTCAAATACCACGCAGGCAGCCAGCATCTATGGTGACCTTAAGTAGGCTGCAGGGTGGTGCTGATAGAAGCACCACACTAGGCGATCTACGGGGGGTTGCAAAGGGCATTAGATAGCAACAGTTGTTCTCTTTGATACTCAGCCAGAGTGAGCTTATTCGATACCATGTCTTTTAGACCCTAAAATTACAAAAATTCACAAGGGACCTGAGGATCTTGAGAACGTAGAAAAGCACCCACTGACAAGGCTGCCTTAACTCAACCTAACGAAATATCACATTACTGGGTTACCAAAAATGGTAAGGGAAGAGGCGAAAAGTCACCAGTCACCTCATTTTTTTATGCGGCCAGCTTGAATACCAGATAGACTATCCCATCAATGGTCGTGGTCGACCGGGCACGTCGATTATATTTACGACCACCACTTGGTCTGTGAAGTCAAACCACTAGTTGTCCAACTATTCGCGAATGATATCACTGATTGGTCGAACGTAGATAAAACTGTTTGTTGACCAATCAGCGATGACCCGTTTAGATTGATCGTACGGCAGCAGTTCCTTATGGCTGCCCGCGTTTCTAAATGCACCTGCGAATTTCCCAAATCCAAATCACATCCAAGGGTAGTTGATGCTGTATGTGGTGGTATGATATTTTCGACGACTTTCGTTTGAAGACCTGTTATGTAGCTTTAGGCTTTTGCCAGAGTTAAAAAATTTGAAGCGTTTTTCGCAACAACGTTTTTATGGGAACATGACTTCTGTGAAGTTTGCAGCAGTGTGTCAATCTCTCAAGTGGATTAGCATTTACGCATCCAAACTAAGATATATAATCGAAGCAAGCTGTCAACCGCCTTGACAACCCGCATTTCAGTATACCTGGCTGGGCTACCGGACCAATGCGGGACAGGGAAGAAGAGCAACACATTTGTGCCTTTCATAATATCTTATTTGGTTGGAAACGAGGTCGCACAAATCAGTAGGAAGAACGAAACGTTTGCCTGAAACGCCAGATCCGAAGTTAACGGCCAATTTTACAACCCTTCAGTTTGTGCTCGTAGAGTTGTGTGCCCAACATTTCTACCCCTGATGTATATAATTTGAGGAGCCGCTGTAGCGAAGGCAGAGCGAGTCTTTTTCATGTACCTCTGATAACAGCTCCGCCACTCGGCATATAGATCTGTGTTTCAGCTCGCACGCGTTTAATTTTCACTACTTTTTGATGCAAACACTTTCCCACCCACGGGTAAAAGCGGTGCCATTACAGCGCCTCCTAGTTCTTACCACTTTTCTTGTCTACTGATGGGTTCCTTCATCAGTGGGTCTGACAACTATAGTGACGGTTACAACGATCAATCTCCATTTGTTCGGAGAGAATTTGAAACGTCCATCTTCATCTGCATGTAAGCAAAACTCTTTTCGGCCAGCTCTAAATAGAAAATCGTAATTTCCTTAGCATATAATTTTACGGTGCCCCAAACGATTGGAAAAGGGAGAAATGTCATTCGGACCTACCTTGAAAGCCGAGCACTTCGTGCGAAAGAGACGACTCTTTGTACTAGCATTCCATCATCTCCGTAAAACCGGATTCCTCCCACTTTTGTTGGCGCAACGATAACTTTAGCGAGCCCTGGTGTAAAGGCGACAGTCCGCTGTGGCTGGGGCTCGATAGCAGCAGCAGCAGCAGCTGCGTGAGACATTCCCTCCTCAAGGAAACCATCCTTAGGTGTCTGCACTTCGAAGTCTGGGTCCCAGGCGCCGATGCACTCCAAATGCCCACAATCGCCGATTTCCATCTGCTGTGCGGACTGCGCCCGCAGGGAAATCGACAGACCAGAAAGACCGAGGGTCAATGTGAGAAGACCCGCTGACAATTGGCTTGGGATGAGTTCACGACTCGAAGGTACCTCTGAACTCTCCTCTGTCTCAGTTGAGAGGGTTGAGGTCATGAGTTTCGTATTCAGAGTTGGTAAATGGTGAGGCCCCGGGGATTGTTCATTTGTTCTCGCGGATGGCATAGTTCTGATAGTGTCGGAGACCTCGAGCAATGTTGGTGGCAGATTGCTGGCATCAGAGAAGCTATCTTCAGTGGACACCGGCTGCTGCTGTTGTCCCGCGTCTACCACAGTCGTGTCGGAGACCGGCTCGGAAACACGCCCACTTGGAGAGCCCAGGACGCTGGTACAACTTACCGAGAGCGAATCGAGGAGAGGTAAGGAAACGGGTACCACGGAAGTCGAAGTGGGCGTGGTAGTAGCAGTTGCCACAGAGACCGGTGCGACCGCTTGGGGCGAGGTGTCACTCATCTCAGTCTGGCTGTTTTGTGAACGGGGCGTGGGCCGCTGCATTTTCGGTGTGGCACTGGTGGCACGAAGACGCCGGTTGCTTCGCAAGGCAGCCGTACGGGAAGGTGGTGTTAGGACGGTCTTTTTTGCAAAGTCCACCGAGGATCTAGCCAAGGGCAGGGGCACAATACCCAAGGTGCAGCCACGAATTTGGTGAATTAGTGGTACACATTTCAGCAATAGTTCCCGGATGTCTGAGGGATTTGTAAGGAAAAGAACGTTATACAGAAGAGGCTGCAAACATGCATTTAAATTGAAAAGCTTATCCAGAGGGGGATGAAAGAGGATGTCATACGTTACGTTCAGCACTGCTGTGTTTAAGATCCTGTAACCTCTGAAATTTTGGCACCGGACTTATGATTGAACTGAAAGGGAATACGCGAGTCCCATTGCAAAGAAGAAGAACATACGATCCACGGAATGACAATTTTATTAGTCTGGGTTTTGCTACTTTAACAGGAGCCCATCGTCAGAGACGAGGACAACAACATGCGACTTCTTCAATGACGGTTTATTTACCACGTCTTAAGTTGCGTTGGTTTCGGGTTTACTTTCGTGGACCTCTGCTCCAGTTTCATTTCCTTATTCGTTTCTGCCAGAAGGGATATTGTATAGCCAAGGAAAGCAGCAGCAGGCTAGTCCAGCAATGCTGGGCACCTCGGCGTTCTCTATCTCGATCTCTCTCCAATGACTGCCCGGTAGATACGCAAGTTTAAGTGACAAACCTCGATTTAAATCCTCGTCATCTGCTAGCAAATGTCACAAGCCTGCTCAGATTCTCGGATTTATTAACAGTGTACGGAAAAGTAATCGAATACATTTTGAGTTTACCGCCACATTAAATTAAAAAAGCAAAGTACAGCCTCTCCTTTTCTGATGGACTTTGAATGTACGAAGTTGCATACATATGAGCGAGCAGGACCGCGAGTCCAATTTGTATACAGTTGGCTCCATTATGTTTTAGGATAAAAACATACGTGTGTTGGGTTATTATCGTGCTTACCTATGGATTTAAATTTGAGTAAAGTATAGTTCCACGTATAATGAGGTCTAATAACGACAGCCATTTGGAATGTTAACCGTAAGTAAACGCAGCTTTCTGTATAACAAAACACGCGTGGTTAGTCAGCTGTTATCCAAAGAGCCCATTTCGCATGATCAGCCGATAGACAGAACAGTTCCTGACCGGGATATGCGCTGGTAGCTATCACAGAAATAACCTAAATTCTTTCAAACTCTGGGTAGAAATTAAAGTTTTCTGGGTCTCGAGACGAATATCAAATTGGCAGCCCGTGCATGACTCCAAATGACAACAAACTTACAGCGTAACTGAATTTTAAACAGTAATTAACGCTTAGGAAGAGTGATGAAAGGTCACTGGGCAACGACCCACCTTATGTCGAGGTCATGCATTGCCAATGTTTTGGAGACATATGTTTGTGACCTATCTTTTTGCGGTTTAAAGGAAAAAAAGTGAATATGCTTGGGTTTTCCAGAACCATAAAATGAAGGTAAGATATTGTGCTACGTTATTTTCAAAATTTTTAGTTCAAGTCTTTCTGCAATGCGCTTGAATACACAGGAAAAGATATCCGGGGTTCTCATACTTCACGCGCACTCTTGGGCATTTTTGCAAAATCATAAGGATTTTCGCATTACTTCCGCGATCCTGTCAAAGACTGATCAAATGTAAATCATGAAGAATATTCCGAGTGTAATTTCTAACTTTTTGGAATATATTAAAACGAGGGTAATCCTTCGAATAAATTTTGAAGCGCAAAATAATAATAACTTATAATAATAATAACGACACAGGCCTTTATATATTACCCTCACAGAAGGTAAAATTTCCTAGCATCTAATAGCTGACTATTAGTCTTTCATTATTTCATAGTAAGAAGATGTAATCGTAAATAATCCTTGAAAATTAATGAAGAAATCTGTCTGCTTCTTAAGTAAAACTTACAGCAAATTAAAAAAAAACTGTATTCGGTGAAAATCTCTTATGCCGGTCTGTGATTCCTCATAATAACTTTCCCGGCAAAAGGATACTAAAAATTGTGTTTTACAAACTTTCAAAATTATTTTTGTCCTGGTAAAGGACTGGTTTCGCGTCCATTCTTATCAAAAGGAGAGATAGAAGATATTCACAAAGTGCCCGGTAGTAAACACCAGCAGTAGGCCTATCTGCGCATTTAGCTGCCGTAAGTAGTCAGCGATTTGTTGGATGAACGCGCACCAAACATGCAGGTGGGAAAAAAGTTCCTACTTTGATCAAATATAAGAGATAATTCGATTAAAAATTTTCGACTCATTCATCGTTTAGTTGAATTGTGAAAATAACTCCAGGCTCATCATTAAGAAATGTAGGTGATCAGACAAACAGTTAACTGTGAATTGCTGCTCCATACCCTGAGCAGGCAGTAGACTTTCGCCAGCCGTCTTCTCCAACATAAAAATCTTCATTTGAAGACCATCAGCAACCTCTCGCCGTACTCTGTCATTCTCTTGCTCCAGAGAGGGTTGCTTAGCTTCCAGAGCACCGTCCGGTCTGGTCACCAGGTAGGCAATAATAACAGGCTCCAGGACTTCGGGTGTTTCCGTTAACTTCTTAAAAATTACTTCTATCCAGAGGAGTGCAAACTCCTGAATGGCGACCAAGGACGACGTGTCTGTTCTCAGGAGGGTCCAGTCACCAAACTGGTAGGGTTGCCCCCTACTCAACTCATAAAGACACTGGGGAGTTCTCTGCAGTAAAGGAAATGCAAAATTGTATCCAGCTTAAAATTGCGGAAATGTCAGTCTTCTTAAGGAATAAAGACCAAAAGTACGTACTCTAAAGGGAACATCTAGCAATAGCTTTCATTGTTGTGACTTCAGTGTTCGCTGGCTATTGAAGTGAACATTCTATGCAACTATTAAAATGAAAGCACTTGTGCTGCCAGACAGTTTTCTAAAACTTTCACCAACAATTCGCCCCAATGAATTTTACTTTTTCAAGGAAGTGCTGAACAAGCAGTAAACACTTTTGGAGCTGATAAATTTCACTGAGGCTAGCTCTGTTTTTGAATAAGTTAACTGGAAAAATAACGCAGAAGAACTTACGAAGATGACTTTGAAATGGCAAATTATTTTCAAAATCGTGCGACGAAAATGAAAATTTACTTCCATTCATGTCAGGAGGTTCTAAAAGCTCGGCAAGCTGGAAGCGAAAACTAAATATGCAAGCGGAATGGAAAAGCTATGTCACAAGGGAATGGGCAGATCCAACATTATTTGGTCTCTGGACAAGCTACCTCTGTGTGATGAACTCCTACCTGAACTATATATTTCGTGTTGTGTGTGCGTCAGCGCTTTTCCGGTCGTAGGACACACGTTAGCAGGGGTGGTCAGTAGGATAGGGTGTAGATGGACTCGAAACTGAAGGTATCGCCGTCTGCCCTGTCTTTGCCGTCATAAGCTGATGTTTATTGTGGTAAACTATTGAGGCTATGTACTCCACAAAGCCAAAACCATTCAGAGTAGAAGGAAATCAGACCGAAGACCCTTTAATTAATTCATTTGTTACGTATAATAGTTTTCTGTATATAATTCTGGATACAGTTTACTTAAGCTCTTTTAGAGCTAGTAAATATACGTTTGTTTGCGATCTCTGTCAGCTAAGGATGGCGCATGTCTGATTTTAGACTTTATTTTGATCCACTGCGTCGACTTTATCTAGAATAAACACTCGAACTACACCAAAACAGTCTGGCTTGTGGGTTGGTACCAAGAATCAGCCACCAAATCTCATGAAATGCATTTTTTACTCGGAAAGGGATTGAGCTATGGATCATCATGCAAACGTTGGTATGCGTCTCGGTTTTAAGATGTTGCCGACCCTTCACGATGAATAACGTACGCTATTTCGCGCGTATCGGTTTAGATCCCGTAACAGATATGAATAGAGGATAGAGGGCTTGGATGTCTGAAATGGATATAAGCAAGGCCGCAGTAACCGATGCCCTAGTCTACTGCTGGTATGCAGGTGATATGATGTCCCTGCGAAACAGATGATCATTTCTCGATAGATTTTGCCTGAAACCGATGTTTTTAATCGTCATAGCATATTTGGTAAAAATTGGTGAAGCTCACTGAAGCCTGTCAAGAGGCAGGAAGCGATTTTTTTATTCTACAGGTCACGTGCATGTGAAGTAAACTATACCAACGGAGGTGGTTGGAAACGCGGCTGGATGATTATGAAAAAAAAAACATATTAAACGATCAACTTATTGTCTTTGCAGATCGAGAGTTACATGCCGACCTGAGGATATAAAAGCCCTGAACCAACCAAACAACGAGGTTTCCGGCGAGGCCCACAAAACAACAGCTGTCTGACTTATCCTGCGTTGTGTTCCTGCGAGGAAACATGTTAACGTGAAGGGTAACCGGAGAAGAGACATGTGGATACGATCACAAGTAGCAGCCATAGCACAAACATTGGGAGAGAAATTAACGGCGTTTAACCAAGGAATAGAAACGGTGAGCGAGACTCGGAGCTGCCACTATCACCCTCAGCAGTAACTCCAACGGTTGACTCCGGACAGGTGGTGATTAAAGCCTTCCCTTCCGCCCTAGAGTGGCTCCAAATTATACCTGACAGGAGCTCCGCCCGGCTAAAGTTCCATACACGCTCTCAAAGGCACTCATCGTAAAGTGGACACGGGCAACGAGGCTAGTGCCAACCAAATGCTATGTACTGCATGGGACTGATGGACAGCAGTAAACATTCAAATCATCCAGACTATAAAGGCCAGAGTCCTACAATCTGAGGCTTCCTCATTATGCTTCCTGCGCCTTAAGTTCCTCAGTCAAAACGGTAGTTTTGCTGCGTTACAACGGTCAGTGAAAATTCAAATGGATATATTTGAATTTTCAAGACGTGTTCCTGTGCCTTTACCCGTCTGTGCCTTAAATAACTATAATTTGAACCCGTATCGAGGCCAACGGGAGATGGTGAAGTCAGAGTTCGAACATATGTAGCTTGAATCTGGACCTGTTTTGTAACCCCTTTTTATTCGCGTGATGACGAGGAGAATGATCCATGCATTTGTTTGCATTTAAAAATCAAGAGACGCTGGCAAATGCGAAGAACTGCGTGCATGTTGAGTTCTTCAAACATATCTCCCATGACATGCAAGACGTACCGGACACTCACTTTCTCCAGAGTATGCATCCTCTATGACCTAAAATGAGTATCAGAAAGAATTAGTTTGTTTTAATGAGCAAATAGGCCTATAGGTAAATAGTGAAAAGTGAAATTAACCAGATAAGCACGAATTTGACAATTCAAGATAAAGAAATACGAAATACATTCATGAGCATTCTGGTGATAACCACATCAAAGTCACCAATATTTTCTAGCAGTTCGTTTTCTCATTCAACCTCAAATGGTTACGCCAGTCTCACATCTCTTGAGAAAGCATATGTGGTACCTGACTAACCCGAACCTGTACGACTGGCAAATATTTAAGGCAAATCGTACCTGCGCCAGATATCTCCTTTTGGCCAACATGCCACAGCAGGATTCACCACGCCATAGACGTTGGTGGAGGAAGCATGTGCACATTTACTTCCGAAGACTCTTATGAAGGCAAAAAAGCATTATAATGGGAAGATAACGTAGGATTTGCTCTCATGTTTAGCGTCGGAACTTCGGAAAACCTTTTCATTGGATCATATGCCCTGCATGACACAACGCTAAACTAATTTGCAATTAAACTGCCCGAGATCATCAGCGCTGATCATATAACAGTGAAAAAAGGCGTTGTCGAATCATCCAGATGTAACAGATGTATAGTTTGTTTGTCTCACAGATCAGGGATGTCCACTGTGTGGAAGGAATCCCCTGCCTAGGTTCTTAACGATGAAGACCCCAATACCCCGATAACAGTTAGTTTAAACACCTCCGGTCGCCGCGTACTTCAAGAACTAGAGCAAATATCTTGAAAAAATAGCCTTAGCAAGAAAACTGAAGTAAATAAAATCAAAACACATGCCAAGAGCTGCCTTCCAGCAAAATCTAAATATACCTTCGGTGGTAATCACCGATCAGTTATGGGACTTGATCAAATCTTTGAGACATGCAACAGAATGTTGTGTAAACGGCAGTGGAATAGGTCTCTTTGACAGTGCCACTGAAATTCTAGCAGTCATATTCAGTTGCTTTCATTTGCACAGTTATGCGTAAACAAGCTAGTGCCAGTGCACTGTGTGGCACCCTACACAGACACTTGGATATGTAGTTCGTATCCTTGAGCTCGGAAGGATCATGGTATCCAATGCAAAACTTGGGCTGATTAAAAGTTTCTGTCAAGTAAAGAAACAAAGATGAACTCTGAACCCTGGCTCAGTCAAGTGTATGTGGCCTTCGTCAACATCCCTAGAGTCGAGGTCACGTCAGTCAGGTGACCAAGCCACGAGCGCTTGCGGGCTCCATCAGGACAAGCTTTCCATGTAGGTGTGATAAACAGTCAGTTCACCGGGTTTTACGGTCCATTCTTCAAACTGATCTTTCCAATTACATATCCAACGAACAACTAAGCAACCCAACCGTCAACTTCACTCTCCATATCTTCCGATTCAAAGTGCTAAGCTATGTGATGTATCAACCAGAAGTAAAAAATCACCCAGGATGACATCTCCCCTGAACGCGGCCTCGACGGATGATGGTATAGAGATGATCAACCGAAGTCATTAGTGGACGTGATATAGATAAACCTTGAACGCACCACTGCTCCTGCCAACTTCGGTTTGCGGTGCTAGCATACCATAACAGCGTAGAATCTGCAGCTGTCCTATCGATTAAGCCTGATGTGGTGCATTTGCATCATGGGACCATGTGGATCAGTCGCAATGATTGCCACAAAAACAGCGATACCAACAACAACCCTCTGTCCGAATTTAGAACTCAGGGTAGTTTCCAGGCTTCCGCTGGAGAGGTTCCCCACAAAACAGGTCACCCTCTGAGACTATTTTTTTCCAGCAGTTACCCGAAAGGTTAGAGCGTGAGACTGAAGTCTGCCCTAGAGACATCAGGGTTTGAAATCCTCTTGCAACGGAGATCAATATTTAAATCAACAAATGAATAGCTACCGTGCAGTTGTAAGTAGAAAGAAGATATGGTATCTTTAGGTCTGTTTACAGGATCGCTGCTTAGTTTCGGTTATTTTATTGAGATTATCACGAGTACCGAAAATCCTCAAGCTTTGAGGGAAATTCTTAAGGAAACTTACAGATAGTACACAGTACCTAAGTAGAGCATTGAAATACGTAACTTAGCCTGAAATTCATTGCTATACCGAAAACAACTAGCCTTTTACTAAATATGCCCCATGAGATCGTTAACACTTGATCAAAAGAACTGCTGCTGATATGTTTTCTCTATATTTTCTATGCCCTTCGACTTACTTTCTTCTAAAATATGGCAACAAGTGTCAGTTGTATAGATGTTGAGGCAATCGTTGTTTGTTAAAACACTTATGACACATGCGGATGCTTTCGGGAATTTGAGTAGTTTTATAGAGGTTTTCGTAGAAGGCGATTTTAGACGCTTTTCTACGCTTTCACGGGGGCTTGTAAAAATTAAACATATTTTAGAATATTGGAAAAGGTCTACTTTGTATATTTAATCAAGAACTCAATGAATACCTGAAAGAGACATCTCCTGACGAACACAATGGTGGTTAATACTACCTTGGGTGAGAAGTTATGATGGGCCGTGCACTGGGCCACAGTGAGGGGGACTTGTGCAATATCAAGCTCACCATCTTTGCATAGGCATATTTTTTTTCAATTGCCGGAGATTCAGACTGGGGTAGTTGGGGATCTGGCATAAATTGTCATATAAGCGTGTCACAGTAAGGCTCATTCCCGCTTATAACCGAGTACGTCTTCGCATATAGTTAATGGCACTGGAAAGACAAGCCATATACCATCAACAGGAGTCGACCTCGAGTCGAGGCAGCTTTTGAACGTTAGATATTTAACTCATAGGTGAAAGCTGTGTGACGTAATTGGTCAGGGTTGAATTACCAGACTGAACAGCAAGCCCGAGTCACACTTATAAAACTCGGTAGCCGTTGAGACACCCATAATAACCTACGGTATGTAAATGTAGGTTCCTTTTCCAGTCTCTGAAGTATTCATTTTCAAGACCACAAAGACTGCCTTTTTGCTATCCCTTTTAGTAAAAAATAATATTCAATATCCAGCTGGTCCAAAAAAATGTGTTCATTCAAAAAATGCCCCAATTTTTCCTGATCAAATGTCGTGATCATATAATTCTCTGTGAACAACAAAAACTTCTATTCGTGGATTTGTTCATGTCATTATTTTGAATAAAAGGAAATCAACCGGTGTTCATAAAGAAAAAAATTAGTAAATACCCGAAGATAAACGTTTTTAGTTTGTTAACCATATAATAAAAAAGGCTTTTAAAATATTGCAAACTCCTGAAAAGGGCAAAATCCACAAGGCCCAAAAAATTAATTATGAATTTAACTAATGTCTGTGAAAAATATTAATCAAGTTCGGTACTTTATCTATTCGTGTTGGGTGTTAAGGTAAGTTGCTTTTGTATAGCAACGTTTGAGAGTACACCGCGAGGCCGGTCGTCATGCAGCAGCCTGGAGTGAGCGTTCTACGAATTTCCTGTTTCCAATAGTTCCCGAAGTAAAGAAATAAGTACCAAGTTATTATTTGCAAAAAGATTCTGTTAAGTGTACCGTAGATGAACTTAAAAGGTTTAAGTCATACTCAAATATGTGACCAAGCAAAATACATATTGTAGGCAAATCTGCAAGGTCATTGAAAAAGTGACAGAATGAAATTGAGCACAAACTCTGGGGTCCGTGAGTTCTGTCGGCAGGAAGGCTGTCCATTCGGTCTGCGTGTCTGACTTTCGCTCCTGGGTGACCAACTGAGACTCCACGCTTATTCGCCACGCCAGGAAGTCGGCAATACCGTGCCGCCTCATGCCCTCCCGAAAACCAGCATGATCTATGACGGAGGGAATCAGCGATAACGCCAACAGCACTTCGGCCGTGCATCCCTTGGTGAGTCAGTAAATGGAAGGAGTTAGTCTTCGATGGGATATCGCAAATTTGGACATAGCAGGAAATAATGGAATGAGAAGAGAGTGATAACGATTGCAAACTACATATATATTGTGAGCTCCTTACTTTCATGAGCAAGCCGGGAGTTAAGTCATCGAGGCCATACTTGAAAAATCAGAGTCCATTTTGTATGCAAATATTTGATTCGGGTGCACTCAGTTTGAAGTACACTACCATTTATTGCTAAAACTTGTCAAACGTGCAGTTAGTAGTTAGTCAAACACATAGAAGTGATTTTTTATCTTTCAAACACGTTAACAAGCAATCAGCGTTCGCTAATATCCGTGGTTTAGAGGGCTGTCAACTAATGGGATAATTCGTTATGGACACGGTAATAGAAAACGAACCGGTAATACATGTTTTCTTGTGCTAAAGTACAGAGAGATTAGACTGAGAGCTAAGGTTCTGGTTAATGTTATGGTCAGGGTAAGGATTGAGATTAGTGTTAGGGTTAAGGTACCTTTTGGTAAAGGTCAGTGTTACTACTAGGGTACGGGAATAGGTAACCTTCCTACAATTTAGCGCAAAACGGCCTTTAGTACTTGCAGTTCCCCATTCTCGTGCCTTTGGGAGCTCGGCTCTCTCAGGACGGAAAATCAGGCTGTAATGGCTCCTTTTAGATGTAACCTATGTGATACCCCTAGTAGATAGGATCTGAGCCGATCCTTTCTTGTTGCTGAAATAATCTGGACCATCGCGCGCGCGTGGGTCGAGTCGTGAGTGGCTCGGGTAGACCTTATGTTTAGCTTAGCCCATCACTGCGCCCGATCACGCCTCCAGTCGTCCCGACCTGGTCCAGGAGGGTGAGGGAGGAGGGAATGCGACAGATGCTGCACCAGTCTGATAAGTGCAAGACATCATCCTGCAACCACCTTGCTGTGGGGCACAAAATGGAAATCTTCATTCACGATGGCCGAGATGGCGTGACTACTGGAGCACACTACGGCTCGGAACTATGAGCTGCAGTGTCACAGCTGAATTTTCTGAGACATAGTCCCGGCAGATGTGCCCTTTCTCACACAAGAAGCACCTTCGATTTCCCGAGGTTCATGGATTCCTTCCTTGAAGTCCTTCCATTGCTACAAACAAAAACAGCAAAAGAGTCTTCATTACCTGACTGATTGCTGAGGAAACCAGGTCCAGGATTTGATCAGTCAAACCCTCCATTTGCAAGTCTTTCTCCATTGTGCGTTCGCTGAAAGACCTGGGACGAGACTGTTCTTCTGCAAGCAGATGCAAAAGTGCATAGCCAGGCTGTGACCGGCAAATGCGCACAATTATTCGCATCGCTTGTAAGCTTCAAAACAAGAATACTGCATTAAGGAATATATTTAAAGAATACAAAAATACATTAAAGAAAACATCAACGAATACGACATGAAAGATAGGCTGACTGAGGAGCTCACATAATGCGGCAGTTTCGGACATTTTTCTGTCACGAGTTTTAATGAGCAACTTATCTCAGATCATGAACCAGTGGCAAGAACAACAAACAGGCAGGAAGCCACAAATAAAAAATGATATGATTGCATTTTATCTCGAAAATTTAGTTAATTTTAGGCAGCTTGAAACGCTCATATGAGGCTAATTCCTGTTGAAGATATCTGAAAATAGATGTACAAGGTCTTGCTGGAGACGAAATTGTGGTAAGGATCGCTAATGCTGCCCTTCGGATCGGACACAGGAATAAGAAAATCCGTAATACTGATGACATTACTTTAAATTCCAGGAAATGAGGGTGAAGGTTAAGGTAAGAGTTAAAAGTTAAGATAAGGAGTACGTCGAAGACCTGGATTAAAGTCAATACAAGGGTATTTATAGCCTTCCTGGAATTTGGCGCAAGGCCACCTGCAGTACGTTGAGCATTCGTAATCACGTATCCTGACGGTACGCTGAGCTGCCCTCATCAAATTCTTTGTGAAACATTTGCAGCGGGTATGATAAAATAACACCAGTTTGTTCTGTTATACCGCTGATAAACATAACTCGGAAACGAAATCCAAATAAACAATGCATTTGACGTCTTAATGAGATCAGAAAAAATTCATTTTCTAGTTTTCGATTAATTTAATGTGAAAATTCTGAGACCATAAGATATTTACCTCCGCGTTATCGTTCAGCGACTATCATTTAATTTAATGATGAGAGAAAATTTCTTCAAAAATTTAACAATGACAATGTATAAAATGGCAGAAAGCAGATACATTTTAAAGCCTCAATGCGTACCGAACCAGTGGTCGCATACTTGTTCGATAAGCCGTTAACAGAGTTGGAAGAACGAGGGCCATCCACCTCCCAACGACACTTTCACTCAAACTTGAATATTGCTGTTTGAAGTCTAAACAGGAGAGTGTTTAACTGTTAGCTCTCTTTTCTTAAAGTTTTAAGACCTATTAATTCAGAAGATATCACAGAACAGCGAATAGATGCTATGTTGGCTAGATCACATCCGTCGTAGCTAAATTATAAAGTTTCTACGTATTTTCACCTTGACGGTCAATCGAAGTCTGGTTATCATAGCTTACCCAGTTTCTGCCTGTTTTATTCAAGAAATAACAATATAAACCTGAACAAAACTGGCTCACTGGTATCATATTGAACACCATTGCACTTTGTTTAAAAGTTCGGTTGACATTTAGCACGCAAACAAGGGGGACTTTAGGAGCAGGGGGTGGGATACGCATGCGCACATCACCTTCCTCAGCCGCCCTCAACAATTCCGACGTCAGGCTGTCTTCCTTCTGCTCCCCGGTAGCTGCACAGCGTTCCCTTGGCTTCAGTCCCTGAATGTCCCGTAAACAGGGATTCACAGACAGGCCTAGGCTGCGGTGTTTCAGATTGAGAAGATATTTCACAGCGGCCACCTGACGTCCGCTGGCAGCCACATGTAGTGGTGTACTCGTTAGACCTGCGTTCGGGTCGGCGCCTCGATTGCACAGAGCCATCAAAGCTGCGGGATACTGGTAGTGGACAGCCCAGGAGAGCAAGGACTGACCCATCAGGTCGAGCCAACAGCTCTTTAGCTGGACACAAGTCAATGCCGTAAGAATATCCACGATATTGACCTTGTGTATTATAGCATGTTCCAATGCAAGGTGAAATCGAAGGCTGGCCAGTTCAGTATCATTTGACAGACCCAGAGTATCCATAACGGATCGGAAGGCTGAAAGCCCATTGGCTACCAGTGGTGAGAAGTAGACAGAGAAGGCACCAGGAGAACCTTCGTGACCCTGGATAATACTTGTGCGTAGCTTAATATATTCCTTCCATTGCTGGTAGCTTTGTTTTAACTGCATGTCAGTGATGACAGGCCTTTGCGTTTCAAGAAGACTCTGTGAACAAGAGGGTATGGATTCATGACTCGTGAAGGAGTTTGAGGACAAGGCAGATGTCGGCTGCGCAGGTTCGGCAATTAAGCCTACACCGGGATCATCCAGTATTCGCCCAGGTGTTGACCCCATTTCACTTTCTGCCGGCATTGTTAGCGAAAGATGTACTAGGCCATCAATAAGATTCAAGATTGGCATTACCATTTCTGATCCTAAAAAAATCCAATAGGTTATACTTCCAAGGGAAAAAAGTAATAGGACTCTTTCTGATACATCCTGGAAAATCATAAAAAATGGGACTTTTACTGCAGTTTTTGCAAGGAGATACTCATTGCTACGATAGCCTCCACAAATACTGCTATTAATACCCGTTGACGTTTTAGTGGCCCTACTAAGGGCGCCTGCCGAAAAGATGCGCCTCTTAGTTGCACCAGTAGCAGTCCGGTTCTCGACCAATCATGGCCATACAAACAGATGAATAAACTTCCAGGCCGACTCAGATATGCCTTTGCTCCAGGGACGGTGACAACTCCCCCACTCTCAGTGCGCCGGCAATCGCGACGCCGGACGTGTGCCCTTGTCCGGTTGCCAACTTTTTCGAACCCATTCCCTCAACCTTCGCTACAGAATACAATATCCTCACTGCTGGCACCTAACTCAACCTCTTCTATTCGGGATCTGGCCTGTAAGTAGTAGGCAATAGTCTTTCTGACGTAACCTGCCGCGTTAACTTCCTCTATATAAATGGAGCAACCGAGTAATTGTAAAGGCTTCGGTAAAAGAAACGCTCTAGGGAACTCAAAACATCCTACAGTGTTTAACCACATTCCAAGGCGCACCTATTTACCTGTCAGCTTAAATAATTTTACCCTTACAGAACCTAGGTAGTATTTGTAAATTTTTTGCCTTATAATAAGAGCATTTATCTCTTTTCGAACCTTTGATCAATGCCTAATATGCGAGAGTATTTTATTTAAAGGTATTTAGTTGCATAAAATACTGCATACCAATATTTGGTGAATTCTGTAATATTTTGGGCGTCATTGAAGAAGCATTAGTGGAGTTGCCGAAATGTCCCCTTTCGGTCTCGACTCGTTTGAGTACTGTACCCAGAAGGTCGTGTGAAATGGGTCTTTTAATAAGAGATTTCAAAACTGAGGGTTGTTGATAACATATACTCAAAACTAGATCAACAACCAGATGAGCCTGTGATTCACTCAACTGACGGCGAGTCCGTCCGCCAGCTGTCTCCTCCGCAGCTATAATTTCTACAGAAATAAAAAAAGATTTTAAGGTGTATATCGTATCTGGTTAGCAATTAACCAAAAGAGCTTGTTAGGTAACTCATAAGCTATAAAGATGTAATTAAACCGTAGATTAGCGGAACACAGGACCTCGGACGGAGGCTCGGGTCCAGACACAGCTCGTCCCGATCTCGGATTAGGATATGGCCAGGTACCGAACGCCAAAAAGCTACAATTATCCTTTCCAGTCTCTTTAAATTTGAAAACAGTGCTGAAAAAAAGTATACTTTTCAATTAATCTCTGCACGCCATCTCTTTTGGACAACATATTTTAGTAAAGAATTTAATAAAAAACTGTTCATGTTCCAATACAGATCAAACTTCTGGTTGAAGATTCAGCCCCATAGGTTAAACCCATTTCATTAAAAAATTTTGACTGTCTGAGCCTATCTGACCTAGTTAAAAATAAACATATAAGTTTACTAAAACGAAGAAAACAGGAAATTTAAATAGAACTCAGTTACGGTTTCGGCGGAAAAAATCTCATCGTGTACAGTTCCTAAAATATTACCCCAACGTATAATTAGACCAATGAGTGGCATACAAAACAAGTAGTTTTTAAGCATGCCTTAAAAAATATCATGAGGTTTGCAGACCGCATCGGAGACCACAACAGAAATTTTTCAAGCACGGGTGGAGACCACTGGGTAACAGAAGACTGCGTGCGTTTGCTGACACAAACTTAAGCCCACCACAGAATAGTTTAGTAAAATTGAGCCTAAATTCGACGCAAATATGCTTAATGACAAATAAGACAACCAATCTTGAAAAATTACACAATAAGCAATTTTAGTGTTGAAAGAACTTGAGCTATTTTAGGTTATTTATATGGTAGAAGAACGCTCACCGATCGCAGTATGAGACCTGCTCGTCTCGTTGTGCCTTGTGTTTCACTCTTATGCTCCGCATGTAGCCACATAACGGTTATTAGTATAGCAAGACGAACACCAACAATGCTGGCCAGTAGGACGAACGAACAGAACGAGAGAGTTTCCGAAACAACAGTCGAAATGTATTTCAGTTGTTAACTCATCCCTTATTCTTCCTTTTCTTCGATGAATGATGAATGCGAAATATATACTCCAGTGGTTCGATCCTACTCCCAAATTCGTTACTAAATAAGAGCCCCGCCATATATCTTACCAAAGTTTTTTTTGTGATACAAGACGAAAATGCAAGGGTTTTGTCTTTTCATTGTGCAGCACAGCGTTGTCTATGTGTGTTGTAATAAATGAATTCCACATTAAACGTTAAACTAATAATTTCACGAAATATTACTGCAAGTTATATGTTCAAAACACGACTTAAAGGTCAGCACCAGGACGTTCCATTTCACTATAACTTACATATAAACTCAAGCCAGGCAAACCTAAGAACAGCTCACCACCCGAAATTTGCCTCAACTTTCATTCTGGACAAATGACACTATGCGAAGGGTTAGTTCCACGCATAAATGAAAGCATTAACCATCAACCTCAGCTTCGTATAGAAAAGTAAGTAATACTGTTTAATTATTCGGCTCAGGATATATATATATATATATATATATATATATATATATATATATATATAAGCTAACTCTGTTGTTCTTCAAAAATGAATTACTGAGAAGAAAATCATAAAAAGTACACAAAGTGCATGAAGGTTAAGAACCGCCTAGTAGTTGGAAATGTCTACGCAATAACACTGTGAAAATATGAGAGATGGAGGCATTCACAAACAATTGCTATGAGCTTTGATGAGAAGGTTTACGTTAAATCCATGACAGATAGAGTGTATTATAACATCCCTTTGTTAATAAATAAATTCCGAGCATCAAACCAGGGCTTATTGCTAAAGAAAACCATAAATACCATACCATGCCGTCCCTCTGTCTCACTAGAAGCCTGGTAAATGGGTTCTCGTTGGTTAGAAGGCATTGGTGTAAGGAGAGATAAAAGACTGTCTAAAACGCATCCATTTTCAGTGACTTTGTCCAAGGGATTAAGATTCGATGACAGTCGACGACAGGACATCAGTATGTTTCGAAGACTTTCCAAACTGCCGCAAGTGACATTAACGTCGTTATGCTGAACGAGACCAACTAATTTAGAAATCCAATTTTGTAATTTATCACTGCAGGATGAAAAAGCTTCACTTTCTTTTAACGCATCTTGTCCTTGTTCCGTTTGCTTTCCAATCCACACGTCGATAAAATTGGAAAGTCGCCCCACCACATACAATCCTGAACTATAGTTAAAAAGATTTAGATTAAATATGTCTTTCAGGCAATTGAAAAGTTATTCCGAATTCATTTAATAAAATACTCCGTTCACTAGGAAAAATACCTGAATTACTCGGTAGTTTTGTAAACAGTGTAGAAATCCAATTTAATTTATAGGAATTTTCATGACTGCAAATTAAAAAGCTCTATAACCATTTTCCAATCAAAAACTCATTTAATGAAATAAAGCTGCAGCTACCAAACTGGAATGGCCGTTTAACGTTTACTGCTCCCTTTTTAGTGACACACCGTTTCATTCTCAACTACTGCAAATTAAAGCGATTTAAGAAGTAATCTATTGCTTCAAGTAGTAGTTTTTTGCAGAAGTCATGCACGCCACGGGGCTGTTAATGTAGAATAATTAGCGAAATCATAGAATTCACCGTGATTTTTATTTGAAATTAAGGATGAACTTTTATAATAAGGAGCAGGAAAAGTTTTGTTTCTGACAAACGAGACACAAAAATATACAGACGCATCAGTGAATGTTTACATTAAAGAAGACATGTAACCTGCAAACAATAAATTGAAGGCAAGAGATAAAAATACTTGGCGAATGAATCCATTTGTTGCTCTGTTGGTTTGTGGGTTATATTTGGCTCGCTGCTGTAGATGGAACTCAATAAGCAAATTTGAAGAGACCGAAGAACCTTACCTGCATTTGAATATGCCACCCAGGATCAGCCACAAAAGTTAGTTTAGATGCAGAACGACAATCTCTCCAAATAGCGATTTTCACAGAGGAAGCGACGACCAAACTATCCTCCAACTTTTGAGGTATTAAGCTTGAAATTCTAACATAAATTACCGGGTAAATATGCCCATTCCGTCTTAAGGTATGCTTTTCAAATGGGATTCAGAATTAATAATCCAACAAAAATAATAAATTAACTATCATACCTACAAGATCTTATGCGTGGAAAATTGTCTCGGCCCTTCTATAGCGTCCGTTTACAACCTTTCATACCTAGTTATATCATTTGCGTAAAAACAGACACACGACTAAATTTTCAATGAAAACTAGCTCAACGCATCCCATACCTAAGCTGATATCTAGATTACTCTTTTTAAAACATTTTCAACTGTTTGAATCATGTGAAATCACCGATGACGTGCAACCTTAACGTTTACGCCATGTCACTAACCAACATGGCCTTAACTTAATAATTACCATAGCTTTTTCAAACTATGACCATGAATCCCAAACTCATTTACGTTGATTTATTCTTAGATAGAAAGTTTAAACGTAAGAAAGATGTTAAAGTTATGTTCAAAGATCCCAGCAAGGTCCACGACCTAGTAAACTGCGTACATATTATCAGAAGGCTTCATAAATACTGTCCAAACCGAAGTATACTAGAGTTAATAGCAAATTTTATCGTAAGCATCCAGATAAAATTTTGCAGGTGGATTCTTTTGGTCATGTTCTTAGGCTAAAATTTTATTCTGTGCACGTAATTGACTTCACAAAAATAAAAAATGAATAATTAATTTTCTCAAATTTCTGGAAAATTTTAAACAACTCTATATTAAGATTCTATTCAGAGCATTTATGTTGAAATCCCTCCTTAGGTCAATTGTGTGGATTCCACGGAAAAACGAACAAGACATTTATTTTTACAGAAATATCCAATGGTCAAAATTACAAATGCATCGGAGATGGCTGTCAGTTGATAAAAGCGTTCTGAAATGAACACTGTGGATGATCCAGTCGTTTTTGAGACTGAGTAACGAACATCAGCATGAGACTGCCAAGCAATGTGATTAAACTTACGTTATTCCTTACATTTTGGTTTACTTATTGCAAGTTTGTACGATGGAAATTAAAAATGTTTACTATTTAACGCCACATACTTAATCAGTTTAGTGGAAGTTATAAAACATTTCGGATAAAAGTATTAATGTGTTCGTTTTAATTACAACTTTTCCATCTAGTTAAATCTTCGGAACGCTACAAGGTTTCACCTAACCAAAGACAGAATAATGTGGAATGTTAAACGAAGACAATATAATCAACAATATTGACTGTCTGCTAAAAATCTGTTCTCCGGCGCGGCAATTTACGCTAAAAACGCGAGGGCACGAACAAGTCATTCGAGACGTTTGGGTAAGCGACTTCACCGAATGGATCTTTCTGACATGTTAATAAATTTTCAAGCAAGATAATGTAGAACTTGGTCCTTGTCACATGCAAAGGAATATGGTTACCAAAGCGTGGTTTTCTGTTTTGGAGTTAAAATTGCCTCCTGAAGCACAAGACTGTACTTATTAAATTACTATTATATCAATGATACTTAGCGTTGCACATGCTAGGCCTCGACTGGAATGTGAATATTTCTCTCTGTTGTCTGTTTTTCGGTTTATTGAAAGCATTTAGTTTATAAATTTTTTTGGCTTTGGAAAAGGTGGTATCGTGAGTTTTGCAGCTGTTAGTGCCTCCGATAGCAGTCATAATTCTCGGCCGTTTAAGGATATCAAATAATTAATCGATAACTATACATCTCTGTTAAACCTATATATTCCAGCAAACATGTAAAAAGGTGATGTATTTTTCATTTTAAATAATTTCATTATCCAGAGGAGAATTTAAAGAAAATCGCAAATTTTTATTATGTTTTGGAAACAACGCGTTTCTCATTAGCTGACACTAAATATATAATGGTTTAAATATAGATTGGATAATTTTTCATAAAAGACCACGATAACCTTTCTTTATATATTTTCTTATCAACTAAAAATAGACAAAAAGCAGTGGACGCACATCAACGTGTCAAGGTGTATTGCACTCCAGTTTCGACAGGATAAATCCATATATATTATGCAGACATCCAATAAGCTTTTGATACACAGACATCACGTCGGGCATACTCCTCCAAGCAACTTAAATCATAAGCAGAATGTTATACAAAATTACTTTAATTGTTTGTTGCGCGAGGTCATTTTCTAATTTGGTTTTGCAGATCACATATATTCATTCGCAAAGTCATCGCATAAAAATAATGACTCTTGATCAACAATACGCTTGCTGTCTCAAATGGCAAAATTTGTAGATAATATGTAAAGACTCTAGCGGCAGATTCTAGAATACTTGATTCTGTTTCGATATCCAGAAAGAAATTTTGCAATTAATGGAATATAGGAGGCTGGGGATATAATTTCTTTAGCGTGTCAACGCTGTCCACTTGGAGTATAAGAAAGCATAGCTGCTCCAATGCTGACAACTGAAGGTCAGTTGACTCATCCGTGTTCGAATGCAGAAGGTCCAATAGGATACGTCCATCTTCGGAAGGCATTCCAAAAAATCAGCGATATAAAATCGCGCACTTTTTTCCGGCGCGTTTAGTGTTTTGAAATAAGTGATCAGGAAAAACAAATGGCAACGTTTGTGAATAAGGAAAAATAGTTTAATTATTATCAACGTTTTTTCAGTTTTTTCAAAAGAAATCGAACTGTTTTGGCACGCGTTTTTTGGTTCTTATTCCATTTACATACCTTAAAGAAAAGATCTTGATTAACTAATTCCCCTTACTGGGGGGTTAATTTTTGGTCTGTGTGCATTTTTTATTTTATTTTTTACCTGTGCTGTACACCTGAATTTCTATGTTCTTGTGTTTAAAAATGATTGAATACACACAACCATCATTTTTGATTCTCCCCAGCGTGCGTTCTAGTTCGTTCCCATTTGGCATTGCTGGCTCGTGAATAACGTTTCTGTGGCTGAATCCTTTATGAGAGTAGCGTATAATCCAACAGAAAGTTTCAATTATGTCATACCTTATTGGGTCTGGTTTTTCAGTCAAAGAAGTGCTACCGACTGAGATCAGAATGAGGCATTTGGAATTACCCAAAGGACTTGCGCTTTTTTTATTTATTTATGCGGGGACGTGTTGCTGGAAAGGATTGTTATTTTGTGAGTCTGCACGGAAATTACTCATTGTTGTTTTCTTATTCTTTTTTCTTGACATTCTTCATAGGTTGAACGCAACATTCCCAACAGAAAGTCAAGTTTCTCTTATTCAGTCGGATGACCTCAGCGTGTCGATTGAAATTTGTTTCATCTAAGGTAGTTACTCTAAGTTTGGAAATCATTTACTTGGACTTGACGATTCTGCGGCTTCCAAATATTCCTTACTGCGGATTCTTGCATGTCCCGGAGATTATCCTCTACGATATGAACAGCTTCAATGTTCACCTGCTTCCAAAAATTCACACCAGTGGTGTGCTGCTTGAAATTGATCTCAGTCGTGGAAGGAGAAGTCACAACAAGGGCTGAGTCAACGCATGCTTCTTACAACTCTGACTGCTGAATTTTTTTTGCCACCGCGTCCATTTACTTAAGAAGATTTATTAAATAAACACATCCGTAAAGAATTTTTAGATGTATGAAAAACACAGGCTCACTGATTCAGCTGCGCAGAAAAACATTGATTTCAGGGTCTGGAGTTAAACATTCCCTAGAAAAATATATGAGTGACGCATCTAACCACTTGGCCATAGAAATCATCTCGTCCCCTAGCGTTTTTATTAAAATCTTTAATCAGTGCCCAAAGTTACGCCTTGGTGAAATAAACTGAAATCTGACCTGTGGGAAACCTTCCACTCTAAGATGTCAAAATATGAACACTATTTAAAGTTTCTAACTACACGTATCGAAAGATTTTGCTTTTATAAGTTTCTAGTCTGTGGTAATTAAAAATCCAAAGCCTTATATACTTCCATTAAAAATTAAAGCAGAAATATTAATTGACAGAGAAGTTACTATCGATCAAATTGACCTCTCCGTCATCTCTCGTATACAACAGTTTTAAGAGAAACATGAATATCTATTTATGACCCGTGATTCTCTAATAGATACAAATTCATTTTACAAATAACCCCTGCAGCTTCTCCAACACACAGCCCATCGTACATTTGATTTCCTCCGAAGGTTGATAGATCAACATGTAGACTTAATATAATTATCCACCATTTCCCACAAACTAACAACGCCAACCATCCAGCAAACTATACAGTCCTGTGGCCTTAACATCCAAATATTTTCCATCAAAACTCAGAAAAAGTCCTAAGAGACCAATACTAGTAACATTTTTTAACCAAGAATGCGTTGGGCTTATAAACATTGATCCATAATGGTTTTGCCGGTTACAGAAGGGACTCATTTTACTGTTTAAGCTTTTGAAAAGTCATACATTGAATCCCGTTTCCATTGTGAGGCAGCTTGACGTCTCTTGGCACAGCAGTCGTCACAATCTCTTTTTTATTTCTTCCATTAGCTCGCACACAGATAAGTATCAGTCAATTATATTCGGTAAACGTCATGGTCAAATGGAAAAAATCTACCCAGAATATAAAATATTGCGAAGTTATTCTTTGTTTAAGAGAAATATTACTAGTTTGTTGCATTCAGAACAGCTTCCAAAAACTCTGGGTGCCGACACTGTAGAATCAGCTTTTCTGGTCCGATCCCAGGTCTTAACTTGAGGTTGATGGTACCTCTCTGCAGCCTGCACCCGGTGACTTCTTTGGCAGACAGCAAGCAACCGTCCACTAATGCACTCTTACGTTGAGTAGAATCCTGGTTCCTGAAAAGACAGGGAGACTGCAGACAAAGTGCACGTGTGTTAGCTCTTCCCTGATCTGAACTGCTATCAGCCCACAGGCAGCTGTTTTTCCTCCCGAATAGCATGAATTTACGTTAATAATTATATAAATTCTGGAGTTTGTTTCACTGCCAGCCTGAAAACCACTGCATATTTTGTCTAATAATGCCTGGTAACTGGCATAAATAAACTATTTTTATTAAAACCGAGGGTGAATACTAAATAATCATGTATTAAACAAAGGTTTATTAACCCTAAATCCTTCCTAGGTTCAAACTTAGCACTGCAGCGAAGACAGTTCAGTTCAGCTCAGTGTATTTGAGGAAAATAGGCTTACATAAAACTAGCAAGAATAAGAAGCAAAGTAAAGAAGTTACAGTCAAGTAAATGCAGGCAGATTTACGTGGTACACTGATAGAAACGAGCACTCCACCAAGGTCA
>WEDG01000027.1:0-119486 GCA_017591395.1 Schistocephalus solidus | reverse complement strand
TGCAGATTGATAAGGAACTTTTTCCGAAAAAAACCTACGGGGTATTTGTTCGATCTCACTTGGAATATGCCATCCAGGCCTGGCGTCCGTGGTTTAAGAAGGATTATCTACAGCTGGGAACGAGTGCAGGCGAGGGCTACGAAAATGGTCAAGAATCTTAGTAATCTGCCTTACGAAGCCAGACTGGTTGAACTTGATTTGTTTCCTTTAAATTACAGGCAACTACGCGGTGACCTCATCCAAACCTACCGGATTGTCAGAGGCCGCAATTGTGCCCTAGAATTTGCTGAATTCTTCGAATTGGCTGGGACGGAACATCTGCGGGGTCATCCCCTTTAAACTGCAGAGGAAGTTTGTCCACACGGAAGTCCGTCGGAACGCCTTTTTCGCAGAGGGTCGTTGGAGCATGGAACGGACTTCCTGAGGATGTTGTCCTTTCAGAAACTGTTGATGCATTTAAATTCAAACTAGATACTCATTTTCTGAGAAACTATTGTCAATATAATGAAGATTGTGTAAACAGTGGCAGGTTGCGCCTGGCCCACACATATCGATGACCCTACATTTTCATTTGTCAGATATATCACTGTAAACATTTATACTATTGACATTTTTGCATATGAATAGGGAGCTCAAGGGCGAAAGCCTACTTCCCTCAATAAAGTGACTTAAAGTGACTATTTTGTTGATTTCCAAACAGAGGAGAGGATTCCTCGATAAAAAACAACTGAATAATACACGAGAGTGGTCTAGCTAGCTCGCTAGCAAGCTCATTCAGTATTTTTACTGTAAGCTGATCAGGACCCGGAGACTTGGCGTCGTTAAATGCAATAAGTACCTTCTTCACATCTTCTTCTGTGAATTCGAGGTTCACAATGACTTTTTCATTACTTTTTGTCTGAAAGTCTGTTTGGTTGAAATCTGCTTCATCTATAAAAAAACAGATGCAAAAACCGACTAAGGTGTTTTCACCTATCAACAGAGCCACCATCTCTTTCTTCTTCAACCATCTATTGATGTAGTTAAAAAGTTCTTTTGGCTTATCAACGTATCGTTCTATAATTTTAACCTCATACTACTTCCGTGATCTGTGGATAATTAAACTTATGGCGCTACCTTGATATCTTCTTACCTGAGCTCCCGCACACATCATTTTAAGAGCTACAATGTTAGCTCCAACCCCACACATGTGGGAGTGGAGTTATTTAGGGTAGTGCGCTTGGTCCGCTCTTATTTTGTCTTTTTGTCAATGCTGTACAAGTTGTCTTTCGGAATGGAAGGCCCTTCATATATGCCAATAATTTAAAGTTGCTTACCGGTACAAGTAGGCAGATCGTGACACCATGCTTAAACTATAAATAAATGAGCTTGAGGCTTTTGCCTAGTGGTGCTGCACATGGCGCCTTTCCCTTTCTTGGCATAAATGCTCCGTTATGGTTGTTGGCGACGACCATCAGCCTCAACTGATCAAATATGGCCATGACCTAAATGTTCCTGGCGTTGTTAAGGGTCTGGACCTATCATATTACAACGGTCTTAAACTTTCAGAGCATTGTGCCCTGATTGTCTCCAAAGCACGCAGAACTACAGAAATTATCCTACAAAATTTTAAAACCATCGATAATAGACTCCGCCTTTAAAAAATGTACGTTGGGCCTGACGTTAAATACTGCTCATTTCTATTTAGCCTTTTGCACGTTAGTGAACGAAAGAAAATAGAATCTGTTCGACCCTTCTTTACTACAAGAGTTTTTTCGTCGGAGCACCGTAATCTGACGTATCAAGAACGCTGTGAGCTTAAAAGCATTGATCTATAATGGTTTCGCCGATTACAGAAGGGACTCTTTTTTCCTGTTTAAGCTTTTAAATAGTCGTAAATTTATTCCCCTTACCACTGTGACGCAGCTTGACCACTCTCGGCACAGCAGTCATCGCAATATCTTTTTATTTCTTCCTTAGTTAAGTTTTGTCGGTTCTTT
Source organism: Schistocephalus solidus (assembly GCA_017591395.1). Lineage (NCBI taxonomy): Eukaryota > Metazoa > Platyhelminthes > Cestoda > Diphyllobothriidea > Diphyllobothriidae > Schistocephalus > Schistocephalus solidus. Next base: position 117,507 of record WEDG01000027.1, on the reverse strand, counting down.
TTTGGTTAACGCCATAGCCAGAAAATAAAAATCCTGTGAAGTTATTCTTTGTTTAAGAGAACAATTACTAGTTTTTTGCATTTAGAACAGCTTCCAAGAATGCTGGGTGCCGACACTGTAGAATTGGTTTTCCGGTTCGACAGAGAGCGCGTCATGTGAGCCCGATCCCAGGTCTTATCTTGAGGGTATTGGCACTTCCACTGCAGCCTGCACCCGGTGACTTCTTCGGCCGACAGCGATCAACCGTCCATGGATTCACTCTTGTCTGGAGCAGAATCCCGGTTCCTAAAATAGACAGAAAGACTGCAAACAAAATGCACTTGTGTTAGCCCTTCCCCGATCTGCACTGCTATCATCCCACAGGCAGCAGTTTTTCTCATAAATAACATAAAGATACGAAAAACACTAATAACGAAACATATTCAGGAGTAGTTTTAACTGCCGGCCTGATCCTCATGGCATATTTCTCTGATACTGCCTGTAAACTGGCATTTAATAAAGCGATTATTATTAAGGCTGTCCAGTTGCTGTCATTTTCTTCGACTTCGAGAAAGCGTTTGAAAGTATACCTCATTGGTGACTGCTACATATAATTTGAAAATGTGGTATCCAGGGTAAAGTTTTGAAACGGATCAAAAGTTTCCTGTCATACAGACTGCAAAAAGCAATTGTTGGCATCACTGGATCCGACTGGGTGACAGTAGAAAGTGGTGTTCTGCGGGGTTCAGCCTTAGGTTCTCTGCTGGTCCTCATTTATATAAATGACTGCACTGATAATCTTGACTGTTATGTCATCATGTTTGCAGAGGATAAAGGCGGTTTGTTCAAATTTGAAGATAAGTGAATTCTCGAATTTTCAACCGATTTCTACGTTTCCTGTAGAAAATATTAGCTTAATTATTGACAATTAATTGTATTTCTACCTCATCATCAGCTGCACATACCTGCAGTTATTGCAATTGCAAAAGGGAGAAATATAGAGTTTTTAAACTTTTTTTCACCCTACATAGCCTCATTAAAGTTCTCGCAGATTTACGTCAAAACGACGGAATCTAAAGGCTAATTCTAGAAATAAAGTTAAAAATTTGTAAGTTTACCTTATTTCCAGCGAAGAGTAATTTGTAGTAACTGGTATACCAGTTGATATAATTTTTTTCATCCTGCATAGCCTCTTCGCTAATTCTATTTTCAGTTTAAACTCGTTACCTAGCAGATAATTGCTTTGCAGTGACTTGCTTAAAATATTAAATCTTTTTATTCCGCAAAAACGTCACTAGTAACAATTTTCCTTCGTATTATTGATTTTGAAAAGTACTTATATTTTAAAAACCAATATGAAACCCCAGTCAGTACTTAGACGCAAAACAACCTCTTCGCGTAAAACTTCCACTAGAACAACCCACCTTAAGCATGAAGAAATTAGACCTTGACGCCCTGGAAAACTTTTAATACCTTTATGTCTAAATATGGATCTCTCTTCACGATCCTTGGTACCATTTTTCGAGGGAAAATTGTCTTCACTCACTTCTCAACAATGCGTGAAACTAGAGCCTTTTATAAACATGGTCAGTACTGAGTCACTTGACCGATATAAGAGAAGTTTAATTTTCTTTTAAAAAACGTTCCCAAGAGCAAAATCCCCCTGGACGTTGCATTTCATTTCCTTTACTCGTGCGGCTTTAACTTTAAAGTCGCTGAAGCTAAAAGGTTATCTTCCCGTAGTAAAAACCCTCCTATTCTGGTCAAACTTTTTTCAGCGATTGAAGTTGACCTTATTTTCTCTAGCATGAGCACTCAGCTCAATATTTGAAAAAAACAAGTTGTTTATCTGTAGGGATAAAACCCAAATGGAACGTCGGGTTTCACCCTCATTAACAAACAAGAAGCCTTGGTCTACACCTTCAATACCAAAAGTTATCTCAGAGGTTTGTCCTGTAGCTAAAGCAAGCCCACGGCCCTCCGGATCGACAGAAATTTCGATTCCAGCTGAATCTTCACCCGTTAACCTTGTTTCTGGTTTGAGGGAAATTGTGTCAACTCCACTTCTTTCTCATCCCAAGCAAACCATGCCTGCTATACCTGACAAATCTACTAACCCTAAGAAAACTCCTAGTAAATCTAAATCTGTGGCTAATCCAGGCTTTAAAATCAGCAATGGCATTACCGATGGGAAACCTGCTAACCCCTCAGCATCTACAACAGCTGCGAACGCTAACGTTAGCATCTTTCCCAACCCAAAATTGTCCAAAATCCACAAATATTTAACGCTGCTAATTATGCTACCAGTTTTTCGAAATCATTTATTCCTTTTTTTCAAATGCACGTTTTCCGCCAATTTTTGCTAACGTCCCTCAAAATCTCATTTCTATGCCACCCCTATCTTTCAAACGCCACAATATAGCCTTCCCTTCCAAGGTTTTTCATCCAAATATGCCGCTGTACAATAATCTCAGTTCTCTTAACAGTAACATTTCGACAAATTGTAGACCAGAGCAATTTTGTTTCCCACCTTTCGTTTCTTCTTTCCAGTTTTCTTCTCCGCCACCAAATTATCCTTTTTTATAAATACTGATGAGCGTAACCTGCCGCTCAGGAATACGCTCAGCTTAGTTTCACTCAATGCGAGGTCAGTTGTAAATAAGATGGCTGAGCTTAGAACAGTAGCCTTTGAGCTTGATCCAGATGTGCTGTGCATCACTGAATCCTGGGCCCACTCTCTTATTTTTGACTCGACGCTTGCTATAGATAATTTCAATTTGTACCGACAAGACCGCGCTGAAAAAAACGTGGCGGTGGTTGCCTCCTTTATATTAAGTCATCCTTTGTACATTTCCCTTTTCATCTGAACATTTCGTCTTTTTCTGGAAATGTATGCTTTGCTTCAGTCATCCTCCCGCACAATAAAAAAAGCGGTAATTGGCTGTGTCTATAATCCTCCGTGTTATTCTGGCAATGAAAGCGAGCTCTGTGAACTATTTGAAAAAAGTTGCAGACACTCAGTTTTGATGTCAAAAATAATCGTAGGCGATTTTTAATCTGCCAGACATTGACTGGCAGGCCAAATTCCTCTCCGCCTAAACATCAGAAATTGGTCGATACTATTAACTTTTTCAAACATGTCCCAACTGGTCAGATCAGTTACTAGAAATGACAAAATTTTAGATTTAATTTTTTTACAAACGATGTCCACCCTCTCTTTATGAATTTTTCATCATGATCTATTTACAAGTGATCACGCAATAATTCACTGTTGTCTTCCAGTTCCCCTTCTTACGAAGCCTGAGGTTAAATGCAATAACCTCGACTTTGCTAACATAAACCATGAAACAGTAAATAATTTCGTAAGCACTCTAGATTGGAATAGCATATTCTCAATCAACGATCTAAACTTTTTCCGTGAGCTATTGCAGAGCCTCACAGAAAAAATCCAGGCTTTTATCCCGTTTAAGATTTTTAATTCACATACAGCTTCTTCTACTGTTCCGCATTTTCTCCAGAACAGACTTAAAAAATTACGAAAGCAACTTACAGATTCATCTAAAAGCTCTTTGTCAGTTCATTTAAGGATTGCACAAATATTTGAATTAGCATCGAGAATAAGGCTTGCGCGAGATAAGCGTAGGGAGTCTCGGGCACTAAGTGATGCCAATCCATCCAAACCTGTTGCTCAAATATTTCATGTTCGGTCATCGGCTAAGCGTCTGAATGTAACTCCGCCCTTACTCGACTTTGTAACAAAAATTTGTTACAGATGATTTGGGCAAAAGCAGAATTGTTAAACTCGTTTTTTTTGCCAACCACTTTACCACTGAAACTAGCCCCACTCCCACAATTCCTCTGCTTTCAAATTCGCTTCTAACAACCATTAATTTTATCGCCTTCACGTATTCAAAAAGAAATAGCTCACCTAAAAAAATTCACATTCGGTTGGAACTGATAACATTCCAAACTCACTTATTAAACAGTTAAGGGATTTTCCACCTTTACTAAGCAAATTATTCTCAGTATTTCTCGAAAATGGTTTCTTCCCCGATTATTGGAAAACTTCTATTATAATACCAGTTTTTAAATCTGGTTCCCGCTCGGACATTCATAACTATCGCGGTGTTCATAAATCGCCCTCTCTTGCTAAACTCTTCGAAAAACTAATTGCAAAAACAAATCACGGATTTTTTTGCATAAGCAATAAAATTATCAACTTTTCCCAACACGGCTTCTTACCGGACCGTTCTTGTGAAACCTGCCACATGTTTTTTTCTAAATCTACTAACATCTCTTCGTAATGATCATCTATCTGTAGTAGTTATCTATTTTGATCTTAGTAAGGCATTCGATAAGGTGCCTCATAAACGACTTCTAGCTAAACTAGAAGCTATAGGATTTCGTAGTCCCCTTACTGACTTAATTAGATCATAACTTAATGATCGAAAACAAAAAGTTTTAGTAGGGTCCTCATACTCAAGTGCTACCCCGATTGTTAGTGGTGTCCTTCAAGGTACCGTATTAGGTCCTTTGTTGTTCTTACTGTATATAAATGATATTTCATCGATAGTTAAACATTCTCAATCTTTTATTTATGCTGATGATCTCAAATGCGTGTATTCCTTCTCTAACTCTACAACCGAACGGTGCCTAGAACAAATTCATTCAGACTAAGACGCTCTTTCGGCCTGGAGCTCCACATGGCTAATGGAGTTCTCAACTACTAAGTGTTGCTACATGAGTTTTGGGCCTGTAAGGCTGCCGCAACCTCTTATCTTTGAAGGTTGCCATATGATTGAATGTTCCTCCATCAAGGACTTGGGCTTAAGCTACACCAATAAATTAGATCTTTCGCCTCATGCCGATAGAATTACGGCCAAAGCTGCTCAGATTTGCGGCTTTATTTCTTATAATTTCTACCTTCCTGAAATTAAATTAAGACTTTATCGTATGTTTGTACTTCCCATTCTTGAATTTTGCTGTCCTTTCTTCGGTTTGATGAACGAATCTAGCCGTTCAAAAATTGAAAATGTCCAAAGACATTTCACAAAAAAACTCCTATTTCCGACTCTTTCAACTACTTCCTACTCAACAAGATGCCAGCTAACGAAGCTAAAATTTCTTTGGTTCAGGAGACTTGAAGCAGACTTTTGTCTCCTTTTTCGACTTAAATAATAGTTCAACTCTCCCCAAAGCTTTCTGTCATTACCCCCGTTAGTCTTCCTTATAACCTAAGAAATTCTGCACTAATTATACCTCCTCCTGCATCCTCCACGTGTAAACGCTCTCTCTTCTTTGCTTCTAGGTATAGTTTTCTTTGGAATAACTTGCCAATTGAAATTAGGTCGTTAACTAGTCTATCTGCATTCAAGCGAAGACTGCACATTTATTTTAACACTGATTCTATTAACCTTTTATTTTCCTCATCTTTTCCCAGTAGCTTTCCCCATGACTCGGAGAAAGGACCATCGGGAATTTGAGTAACCCTCTTGAAACTATATCTACGCTACCTCGAGACGCCCATGAACTATAATGTCTCCTTATATCACCCGTCCTCCAAACGATGACGTCATTCGGACGTACAAATTCGGTGGTCCACAGTCTTAAATTCTGCGGTTTCTTTGGATACTAACCATCATCAGAATTCAATTCTGGATCCTATGATGCTGAGGACTTAAGTTCATTGACGCATTTTCGTGAGATTCTGTTTCATACGCCTAAGTGATCAAGAACGAATCACCTCGACGTTTCATTATCACATTCTGAAATGTTACTGCAGTATTACCCTATTCTACCACCTGACCATTTTTTCCTAAGCAGTTTTTTTCTCCTACCTTCTATTCGAAAATAAAGGCCTATTGAACTCTGCCTCCATTTTCATGGTAGGAGTTTTTTTCACTGCCTATTTTTTCTAGTTCACCATTAATTTTAAAACATTGCTAACTGTTGACATAGCAGGACAAGTTATGAATTTGTACATTTTATCTGCATACATTGTCATAACTTTATTTCGTTACTAATGTTTGCTTAGACAGTACCTTCCCGGTGCTAACAAAATATAAATTCTAAAAAATCTGGAACACCATTAGCTCTGTTGAAGATGCGCGGAAAATACAAGAAAACCTTGACAAATAGGCCGTCTGGTCCAGCAAGTGGCGTCTTACGTTTAATATACTCAAATGTGTAGTCTTACGCTTGGGATTTGGAAGAAGAGTTTTCCCCAAACACCAGTACTACCTGAACGGAATTTGACTAGAAAGAAGTAGATACGCACAAAAATATAGATAACTGGACAGTTTGAAGTACGAAAGAAAACGTTTCCCCAAACATCAGTACTTCCCGGAGGGAATTCCACTTAAAGGGATAAATACGCACAAAAATCTAGGTATCTGGATAGCTTCCAAACTAATGCCCTCCAAACACTCTAAATGAGCCGTCCGAAAGTTGATGAGCATCATGCAGGGGATTAGGCGCGCTTTCATAGTCCTTCTACCCGAACTGTTTTCTTGGATGTTCAGTACTTTTGTAAGACCACACTTGGAATACGGAATGCCAGCCTGGGTGCTCTGGATGAAGAAAGACAATGATCCCATCGAGCAGGTGCAACGATGGTAAACAAAATCGGTGGATGAGTGTCTAGATTACATTAAAATGTGTCAAGAGTTTCTGAAAGGACCATATTGTCAGGGAATCCATTCCATGCTCCAACGGTCCCCTGTGGAAAGGCGTTCCGACGGCCGTTCGTGTGGGCCAATATCCTCTGCAGTTTGAAGTAATGACCCCGCAGATGTTCCATCCCATCCAAGTTGAAGATGTCAGCAAATTTTAGGGCATTCACGCGGTCTCTGACAATCCGTTGGGTTTGGATGAGATCATCACGTAGTTGCCTGTAATTGAAAGGAAACAAATCAAGTTAAGCCTGTCTGGCTTCGTAAGGCAGATGACTAAGATTCTTGACCATCTTCATATCCCTCGCCTGCACTCATTCCAGTTGTAAATAATTCATTTTAAACCACTTACGCCAGGCCCGCATGGCATACTCTAAATTAGATTGAGCAAATGCTACGTAGGTTTTTCGGAATAGTTCCTGATAAATATCCTCAAATCCTCATCTGAGTGCAAATAAGACCTGTGTCGCGCATTCCGCTGCCTTTAAACACTGTGAAGATGGTTTGAGTGAGGAGTTTATGAGAACACTGAGGTCCTTCTGCTCTTTGATAATTGAAAGGGACTGCCAATAGAGAAGGTATTGGTATGAATAATCCTCCTAACTGGTCCTTCTGTTACGGAGTCTTAGGAACACACACTTCACCACGTTTAAAGTTTAAAGCCAACGAGCGGACCAGCTGCTTAGACGGTTGAGACACTCTTAAAGTGCGTGCCTATCGGCATCAGATCAGATGGCCCCCCACAATTCAACATCATCTGCAAACCTGACGGCACTGCAGTTCCTGTCGTTGACACAGTCATTGATGTAAAATAAGACGAGTAACGGCCAAAAGATGGAGCCTTCGGGGACACCAATTACAACCGGAGCAGGTGTTGACTTCGAGGTATCGACGCACAGAGTTTGAAATCTTGCTGTAATAAAATCTGCGATCCATGTCAGCAGCATTCGTCTTATTCCAATTTCAGATAATTTATAGATAAGACGTTGGTGTGGGACAGTGTCAAACACCTTCTTGAAATCAGTGTAGATGACGTCAACCCTTGCATCTAGGACCACTGTGTGAGTCCACTGCTCTGGGGAGAGAAATGAACTGGAAATACAAGAGTGATTCTGTCCGAAGCCATGCTGGAGCTCTGAGAGTAATTGGCTTTTCTCCAGGAATTACATGGTCGCCATCTTAATTAATGGTTCAGTTATTTTGCATAAAATGGAGGTTAGGCTAACAGACTGATAAGTTTGGACATAAGATATGCGCTAGGGGGTTAGAGATGTCCCCCACAAATTCTTTGCAATGACTTTGCTTATTTGAGATTTTGCAGTTCTCGTTCCACAAGAGCTACCAAGAAGAGTATATATTCAAGCACTGCACCGGCGTTTACAACAGCACCGTTCACGTTGTCTAACTAAAGCTCAGTTTCTCCAGTGAATACGAGGCAAATAACCGAATAATGTACTCGGCTTTCTCGCTATTTTCAACGAATTCAACACCATTCCAATCCATAAGTACTGGGACTGGGTCCTTGTTTTTTAATCGACTATTGATATAATGGAATACACTTTCAGGCTTTTTTCAGCCTGCATGATAATTCTCGATTTATAGTTCTTGCTTGTCTGACGGATCATTTTTACATAAGGTTGTTGGCAATGAAAATCCACGGCAATATTCTGCTGGCCAATTTTCCCTGAATACCTTCCATTTTATATTTTTCTTCTTTTAATGCCTGTTAAGTTCTCTTGTTAACCAGGCAGGGCGACTAGTCTTTCTGCACCTTCACTGGACAATAGCGCTCAATCAAATCGAGTGAAACTGTCTTAAACTATTGCCAGTCATCCTCCGCATTCCCTTTGAGCAAGCAATCCCATTTCACGGACATCAGTTCATTCTTCATCGGCTTAAAATTAGCATTCCATATATTTTGCTTGCCATCCGTTCTCTTCTGTCACTGAGAATAAAGTCAGTGATCCCGCAGCAGCGTAGTATGGTCACTCGTACCAAGAGGTGCAATAGAATACACTTTATCAATGTAAGAGATGTTTTTCGTAAAAACTAGGTCAAGGCAATTGGCTCTCTGGGTCTTCCTTTATCTCGTTAGTAAGGTAATTTTCTGTGTCAGAGGTTTGTCAAGAGTGAGATCCATTATCTCGTGGTTGAGGAAAGTTGGCGCACCATCAACTGTCAGATTTACCCAGACTACTGTAGGTGCATTGAGATCTCCAGCAATAAGCACCTCCTAGTGACTTGCTACTTCCTTGACCAAATAGAGGAGTGACTCATCAGCTGCACTTGAAATGTTTGGTGGTCTGTAGATAACCAAGAACTGAAGGTTTTTTGAACAAGACTTTTTTTATTTTAAGCCAGAGAAATTCATATTCAAGAAAGAGGGTGAGCGCACGTTCGACTGCCGAGACTCCTCTCCTTAGGTATGCCGCCTCACCACCTCCATGTCTTTTTTCACAGTCTCTTTGAAATAGCTGGTATCCATCTATCAAACCTTGCTATCCACGATTTCGGTTCCGAGCCACGTTTCCGTAATGGCAACAACATTGGGGGTTCGGTTTGAGACTAGTACCTCGAGTTCATATATTTTTGAAAGGGGACTCTGAGCATTGGTATACAAACATCTAAATTTGGACTGGATAACTCCTCAATAAAGACTTCTGCTCATTTTATGGGATTTAACGCTAGAATTTGTCAGTGATTACCGGGACGAACTGGCGTCAATCCCGCCCAGGCTGAGGTTTAATGAGTGATTGTCAACCGAGTTCTGGAGCGTCTTCCTTTTGCTTTACGAGCTCTGTACAGTTCGGTACTTCATATTTAGCGTCCTCCGTGTCGGTGAGGACCCACCTCGATGATGTAAGTGGTACGCCACAAGAAAGACCTCTTCATCAGGTTATTATATCATCCTTTTTTGAGGCATTTTTCCCCGTGTTCGGTTCTCCTCTTAAGTTAAGTTCTCAGCATCCTCAATTTGTGCCTTTCCGTTGGTTCATAATTTGGCTGAAATCACATCCTGATTTGAGCTACGGAGAGCCATTCTTCGTTCTAGGAGGTGAGAAGCCTGTACAACATTTTCGGGAATGATTTTAAGAGGCCTCGGTAATTACAGTTCACTTGAAGCACCCGCTTTACCTAAACAGAATTTTTTGTGCACAGTAATGCATTCGCCATCTTGACTAATCAAATTTGAGTATGCTCGGAAAAAACTGAGTCATGTTTTACCCTTTCCTTGCAAAATCAGAGAAGTGGAATCGAGAGCCTTTTGAATAACGAGATTGCGTTTTCGATCGAGATGTCTGTTTAGTGACTTGGTACTCTGATTTGTTGATAGAGCATCAGTATCAGGAAGAGTTCTACTCTGGTGGACGATGCAATTTACGTCAGTACTAGCAACGATTCCCAAAGTTACTAGAAAAACACCTTGTGGGAATTTTGCATATTTGTCTTGCAGTTGCTCCTATATCATCAGCACAGGATTCCGCTTGAGCGTCTATCGATAAGAAGGAGCTTTGTTCGGAGTTGGAACTTATTTTTTGTGAAATAATTTTGGCGTTTTTTGTATTTGAATTCTCTGTCATCAGTCCTTCAAATTTGACAACATTTTCAACGTTATCCTCCTCTGTATCATCCAGCAACGATGCAGCATGTGTAAGTGTATCCAAAGCATTAATGCTTGTATCTGAGCTGGATGACTGTAGTAAGGTGCATGAGTTACTTTGATCTCCCTTTAGGAGGAAGAAAATGTCTACTGATTTACTGAGCTCTGTAGATGCAATGTCTTTAAGCTACATATTGGGTTTGCTTGAGGAAGCTATATTTGCATATGTAATTTCTTTTATTGGAATTCTCGTTGCTTCGGATGTTCTTTTGCCGGATGAACAATGAACCATCTCTTTTAGATTGAATATTTCTTATTTCAAGTTAACTATCTCTTTCTCCATCACTAGGAATTTATGTAGGAGACTTAAATACCCCAGACAATTTTCGTCCTCGAAGGTGACATTCGTCAGTGTAATCAGGCTTTTTGCGCGCTTGGCAGGAGGAGAAGTAGCAACAGAATATCTGTCTTTGCCATTATTTTCACTTTGTATGCAATTTTTTTTTCAGTTTTCCCTGTGAGGTTGATGAAGTGGTAAGGTACGTCAACACATACCTTTGCGACACGGGTTAGACTCCCGGTCACCGCATCAACTTTTTTTCCCGCGCAGATTAATCGTGAGCTTCTGTGTTTTCCATACCTCTTAGAATTCTATGCGAATGTATTTAATTTGTAAACTTTCTTAAATAAATGGACTAAAATGCAATAATATTCAGCAGTCAGACGTCTTAGAAGCATGCAAAGACTAAGCCTCTGTTTTAAATTCTATTTTCCCGAGTGAGAGCAGATCAAAGCCACACACCTCTGGCGTGAATTTTGGAAGCAGGTGAAAGTTGAAGCTTATATTTATCGTATGGATATGCTCCGGGACGTGGAAGTATCCGTTGCAAAGGAATATTTGGGTATCCACAGAATCATCAAGTCATAGTAAAAAATCCCTTAATTAAGCGAATTTACAAGAAGTGGACGTGCACAAGGACTTTGGAATGTGGTCAAAAGATATGATTTTGTCAAGATTCAATTCAATTCAATTCAATTCAATTTATTGAGGGAAATAGGCATTGGCCTTTGAGTACCCTATTTGTAACGTAAACGATATAGATGCATGCACAATTTAACGTTCATAAGAGGGCTAAGAAATTCATGCAAAGAGAAATGAAAGCCAAACGCTCGCAAATAATCCATTGGAATGATAAAAATTAATCGATACGCTGATGATGTAAAGGCGTTAGGTTGGTTTTTCTAGGCTATAATTCAGACGGTAAAGTCAAAATATTACTTGTCAATTTTTCAGCTGGTTAGTAGTTAAAATGCGTTATTATGCATAAGTTTTTTATAAAACAAATAAATACGCAAAACATCACATAAAAACTAATGAACTCACGAACTACGATTGGCATAGTTTAAGAGCAACGACATTATAAATAAAGTACGTATTGCAATGCGTACAATAATAGGCAGAATTATCATGTTTGCACAAGGGCAGGCGCACATGCCCTTAAACAAACAATTTAAAGGAGATTAGGTTTCACCGCGTGCTTAAATCATGTTTTGTGCGCTTATTTTTTGTGAGGAAAGATGGTTTTTGGAATGGCATAAGGAAATGCTCATGAGGATTTTTGGTGTCAAATTTTTAAATAACAGTCTCTGTTGTGAATCGGTTGAAGTGGGATCATTGCCGCTTTTATTTTTTTCTGTTCTGCATCTGAGTCTAAATTCACAAACATTTCCCTTTTTCCCTTGAAACGCCACATGGCTATTAAAGTCTGATGCCTTCACTCACCTTGTTTGACGATCATAAACGCATGCAATAAAGTTGTTCCTTCCTCAAACTATTTTAGTTCCTCTATTTTTATGAATTTATATGCATGAATGTATATCGATCCACATACTTTCTTCTTATACACGCGTATATATGTATAAGAAGGTATCGACAGTGATTCCTGAACGGATGTGGCGCGGTTTAGGGGTAATGCTGCCTTCAACCCACCAGTTATAATCCTGCTTACCATTTTAGAGTAAAAGCACAAACGTATGCCCACTCACAGCGTAGGTACACCTGTTTGTTGTAGCAAAGATGCGGCGTCTCTAAACTAGGTCGTAAGTACTATGTCTAACTAATTTGCATCAGTTTTTTGCAACCTAACGTCCTGTGGCTGATTTGTGGTTTTCAAAGCCTCAAGTGTATACGCTGACGTCAAAAAATAGAGCCTGAGGCATCATTTGCTCAACATTTTGTTGATTCCGGTCTAAGGTGGGTATTTAGAAGGCAAAGCTTTCATGTTGATCTCAGTGACAGTATATTAATAGGATTTGTCAAAGGTTCTGCGTGTGGATCGAGTCATTTTGACGGAGGACCTGAACGCGAAATAAAGAGCCCGTAGGTATACCACAGGTTCTTATCATAATTAATTCGACGCAGTAAAATAGTTCCCAAAAGAAACGTTACCTGCTGGAAAGAGCGCTGGCGTCCCTACGGCCCGCATAAGCGAACTTTCCCAATTTTTAAATTAACTACCCGCGGGATTTCGTTATGTACACGGATTTCGCCAGGCTCAAAGCAGTTAGGGGGAATGTTATACGCCAAATTCGTTCGATGGCTAATCATCCTTTCCTGGCAGAGTTTGAAAATATATAATTGAGTCCTAAACCGTAGCCTGACGCTAAAGTTGCAACTTAAGGTTCGTATCGAAGGAACCACCCAGGAATGTTTGAAGACGCAACCTTCTTAAAGATAATTATGACTTGTACAAGTATAGCGTTTTTTATTAGGCCGGCCCCCTAACCGAAAGTGCTTACAACAAGCCGAGATTTCCTCCTTTTGTAGTTCTCCAATGTCATCTTTTCTTCCACTTGTACCCCGGACAGTAAAAATTGTTGGTAAGTTGACTTCAGTATGCCCCATTTCCCCATTTAAACGGTCATTTAAGTATGCATAAACTCGAAGTTTTGGAGACCATTTTCAGCATTCGTCAATGTCAGCAGTGTTTATCGGGTTGTTGCATTTTCGACTTTACCGTGCATTCCATCTGGAATGTTTTGGGTAGCTGTCTTTCTTGGGGTATAAAAATTTTCTGATGTAAAGCGGGCTGTTAAGCTTTGTCGCCTCACCTCAACCTCGATCCTCATCCGGTCGTTTTGACGCTGTCCTGCCATTGGTGTAGAGGGGGTGAGGAAGGAGTGTGCGGTATATGCTGCCTTTAAATAAACCAATCCATACGCAGGTCACCATCCTGCGCGCTCACTCCGTGGGACACACAATGGACGTTGCTAAAATCTTTGATATGTTCCACTGATGTTACTGCTGTTGCATGAATCAGGTGCGAGGGATTCGGCTCCTCATTGGGTTCTTTAACGTCCTCTATATGGTTTCTTTAAACTTGGGTGCCCAGTATATGACTTACCTCAAAGTAATTTTCTATGCTTAACCTGTATGTAGCTTTCTGGTCGAAGTAATAATGCAGATATCACAAGCTATGGCACTTCCCACAGTTAACCCAAATTGGGAATGAGCTGTTAATGAATTCTGCCATCCAATCGGGACTTGTTTGCTTTGCCGAGTCAATCGAGTTGTGCGCTCTTATTCCTAGAAAAAAGCGCGTTGGCGGACACGGGAATAGTAACCTCCGTAATACAGGTGACCTTTCGCTGAAGGGTATCTGTTCCCGTGTCATAGCACTAACCGTTACCCGAACTTCAAATGCAATCCTAATCTTAGCCCTTTCTCAACTTTAAACCCGGCCTGGACACTAATATTATCCCTTAAAATATTTTCCCTGGGTCGTCCCTATTTCCGCGTTCTGCCGGCGGAGGGGCATATTAGCAATCCTTACCCTTACGCACAATATGATATTTCTGATATTAGTTTTTCGACATACTGTCTTTAAACTTCGTAGTTAAAGGATGGGCGCACATAGTTTTCAAAAAAGCTTGCTCTTATCGGAATTTTTGGAGCTTCTGAATAAACATTCGTTTTCCAGGATCTGCACATTTGTCCAAACCTTTCACCGAGTGTTTACCCTAATCCATATATACTGCAGTCTATTGTGATCGCCTCTTTCGGGAGCGAAAGAGAGCCAGCAACTTTCTTTCCAAGAAAATGCCTAACGACATGCCACTAGAAACCCTTGGGAGCAAAACACGCATCGCGTATCAAAATAATCAGAAATTAGTGGACTCCTTTAAAACCGCAATCCTTCAGATTCAGTTCCGTTTTGCTGCAATTGTCGAACCTCTTGTAGGGAATTATTTTTCCAATTGTAAACTTTACCGCAAGTGGACTCACTATACTTCAATTTTTTTTTACAGTCCATGATGGTCGAAATTTGGATTACCGAGTCCCAGGCAGCAAGAAGTGTAAGTTACTGTCATTCCGCGTTCCTCAATAGCCCTTCTCTGCCCCCCTCCCGCGGTTACTTTTTTGCCGTGCTGTCTACTATTTACGAATCTTACCTTGCTGATTAATTCACTTTCGATTCCGAACAGCCGCCAAGACCCGACGATGGCGTGTGATATTCCTCGGTGGGGAGAAAAAGCAGGCTACGGGCATTATTGACGCTCAAGACGGCTATCCTCGATGGGATTGTGAAGTCCAAATGTAGGTTTTTGGCCATATGCTCTATTCATAGTCCTTTTGTCATCTGCACAGGTCGTGTAGCATATAACAGTCATTCCAAAAGCTAAGCATTGACGTGCTGCAAATTTTTTTTTAAAATTATCACCTCCCCTACTTAAGCACCTCTTTTCCCCCTCTCAATAAAGCACGACGCCAAAGCCAGTTGATTCGGTCAGCATGTTAGTGATTGACGGTAAAGAACGCCATGTGGGTCAGGTAATCATTCCTCTGGCAGAAATCGCAGACGTCAAAACGGCCCCCGTACTGATTACCGCGAATTTACGCGTCGTGGACCTGCAACCAACCAAACATAATTCCACACCGTGTGGTCAACTGAGCTTCTGGGTATGGGTGGTGGACTTTTGGCCCGAGGGTACCATCGCTGGAGGATCCAGATCGCTTTCGACCTCTCGTTCCTTCAAGGGTTCAATTTCGCAGATTGGCTCCGCTTTAAAGTCTCAGTAAGTATCTTCTTCTTTTTATTTTTCTTCTTATTTTCTTCTTCCTCTTCTTTTTTCTTCTCATCATCATTATACAACACAATTATACTACTAACTATCATGACACCGGGCTCAGGTGAGGGATGATGAGAGAGAGCGGTAGCTGCGGCGCAAGGCTACTATCACTTTAAACTGAATCACGTGCAATCCACCTTCCCTGCACCACCCTTCTTGGAGCATACGGTGGACATCGTCGGCCTACGACGGTCGAACTGTCGTCGTATGATAAGGTGGAAACGACAAAGACCAGGGAAACTGGAATGGCCATTTCTGGCTTTACCAGACAGTCCTACCCAATCCCAAGTGTGGACCGCCTTGGATATATGAATAGCTCAGATAGAGTGCATTCCGAGATGATATGGTGAAAAAGGAAGGCTCGTTGGAAAATGGAGTTGAATTTTCAAGTTGAGCATACCAACCCGTCGTCAGACAAAATGAAAACAGGAGAATGTGAAATAGTCAGATGACCAGTTTGTGCTACGGGACAGATAATGACGGGGAGGGGTGGGCGCATTATTAAGGGCCGGGTAGAGGGGTGGGGAATGTTAAGGCTCCCTGTGTCGGAGGGGAGGGGGGGATGGCGATTAAATATGACTGCAGACGGTGGACTTAACGGTCGTCGATGCGGGATAGAGACAGAGGTCAGAGCACCAATATTGGAGGTGTTAGGAGTTTCAGCTGTAGTTCGCCGTGTTAGGGGGGAGGGGTTGGCGAGCCAGTGAGATTCCACATGATCCAGTATAGAGGAGCGGCTGTTGTTAGGTTGTGGGCGCACGTCAGTGAGCCGGACACGCAGACCTTCGTAATGAGAGTCCAGATTGACATGGCGGTTGATGCTGGTCGTGCTAGAGTGTCAGGTCTCGAGGAATTCTCGTGCATCTTTGGTATTAGCCATTGCAACCACTTCAGTTCCGTACCAATTGAAGCAATGGTCGAACTCAAGGGCGTGCGCAAACACGAGTGACAAAGGGTCACATCGACGGCCGTCTAGTTTATGTTATTTAATACACGTCCCAAGTTCTCGGCTGGCATGACCGATGTAAGCACAAGGGCGGTTAGCGCATAGAATACCGTAGATGACATTAGTGTGCTGCTCTTTGAGTATGGGCTCTTTAGTCAGGATAGTGTTGCACGCAAGGACGATGCCAGTTTGTGTGCAATGGAGATGTCAAAACGGTTAAATTGTCGGGTGATCGCTTCGGAGATGCCGTGCATGTAGGGTATGCAGTAGAATTTACGCGGTCCTGGTTCTCCATTAGAACCGAATGTTTGTCGTTGCCCTGTAGAAAAGGGTTCAAACGCAGCTTCTTTTATGGGCCGCAGGATTGTTGCTTTCATAGTTAAGTATGATATCGGCATTAGAGCCTTTTCGGTGGACGCTAGTCGCACGGCCGCCATCACTGAGTTTATGGATACTCCCGTCAAGCAATGTCAGTATTTATCAGGAAGTCCACGAGGAACGCGGGGACACCCAGCGATGAACCAAATCCCTTACAGTTGTGTCATGCAGCTGCAGAAGATAGGCGAGACGCGTATTTGGGCTTCCAGCTTGTACTCATGCTGTCAGTGTGGTAAATTATGCAACACACCACCACCACTTTATTATCATCATTTTCATTCTCGCCATCATAACAATCGTAAACATTATGTTCGTTGTCCATTTTTGTCACTCTATTTTGAGCTATCAGAACACTGCTCCAGGATTTTAATAAAATTGTTGTAAGGAGGCCAGCTGCAGATTTTGTTTTAAATCAACTAGTCAACCAGGAGCAGATCTTGATGTGGTAAGATGACGAAACAACTTTCACATACTTTCATATACAATTGCCCTTTTGCGAAGACAAGCAGGACGTTTCTTCCTTTTATTTACTACATCAAAGATCTGAAGGCATTTCATAGACTAGGTGTATGTATACGTTCCGTTATTTACTAGCTGGTTTTGATTCTAGTTCTGCATTTTACTTATACTTCCCGAAAGCACGAAACTTTTTTCCCTAAATTTTCTAAGTAGTGTGGACGAACGTGTATACGTTCTACGTGGTAGATGCACTTGACCCTCAAGGGCGACCAGATCAGGACAATGCACGCGCTAACTAGACTACTCAGTCCCCACTTCCCATAACTGCGATATATGCGAGGGAGGGAGGGGGGCGGTACGCCTAGGTGCAGGCTCACGTCACGCCAACCACTTGTGCCTAAACTCTGCATAAGATGGCTGCCAGGTCGACTCGGAGGGTTACGTTCCCACGACACTCAACGCATATTCCTCCCTATAAACCATCGGACACGCTCTTAAATTATCACGTTGCGCTAAAAAGCCTTGGCTTTGAAGGCTGCTAACTGACTGTGATAACTCGGTCCTCCTCCCAGGACCGAGAGTAAGGTTGTCAGGGCCCCGTCTCTATGGCACTCCCATTCAGTTGGGGCTCGAGCCGCATCATTGGCGTTCCTGTAAAAGCTGGTCCATCATGCGCGGTTCAGGTCGTGTGTGTGTGTGGCACGCGTAGATGGGAAGTTTTGCTTTTTCAGCCCGACCCCGCCTCCGCTCTTCTCGGTCCTTTCTTGACAGCCGGTGAGGGATGAGAGAGTGCGGTAGTTCTACCATGACCATAAATTAATTTACGCGTAAATAACCGTCCCCGCATCCGTCATGCTAGGAAACTCATAATACATATCGTCGTTGGAGACGGCCGAGCGGTCGTGTTGACTTCCTAGCTATGCAATTACTCCCTGCTGCTGTCTCGAGGACTTAAGATTGCATCCATTACCACTAAAAATGGCCCTAAATTGTTCTATATATAGGCTTATCGGTGGCACTGTATCGTTTGAAGAAGGATATTGAATAAAGATGTTGGAACCTCTTAGCTCAGACGGTTAGAGCGGGGACTATACTAAAGCCTTCGCTTTGCTGTCATGAGTTCGAATCTCATGGAGGCTGTCAGGTTTTTTAAAAGTTTGGTCAAATAAATTATTCAAATCTGCCAACCCTCTGCCCTTCCTCCCCCCCCCCCTCAGTTCCTATTAAATGAGCAGTTTTTTCGTATCCTGTGCCTCCGTAGTTCATCACACGATTGTGCAGACCATGCCTCAAGATTGGGGAAACTGCGTAACCTTAAACACAGGGACAAAAGGAGTGCACTAGGCTCCGCCGTAGGCAACGGAGGTGCCTCCGTCATTTCCGGCTACTCCCTCGGGGATGATCTCAGCGCCAATGGCGTAAACGAATATGGCGGGCGCAACGAGAGTATCATCAGCTCCACGCCATGGGTTGGTCCTCTGAGATTGGCGCCGGAAGCAGTATGATTAGTAGCCGTGCGGATGGCACTGCATCGCAACAACAACAACAGTCTCGGCCTTCCACGGTGGCGGCCTCCTACAACCCCCTTGCTTCTCCTGAGGAATTTCAGGGCAACAGCAGAGGCTCCGCAAAATTTGCCTCTTCATGGACTCTGGGAACTGTGGAAGATTCGGGTCTCTACGCTGCCGCCCCGTCGGGCGACGTGCTTCCACCCAAACCAAGTGAGTTCTTACAGAGGTGTGTTCCTTTTCTCCCTAAAGCACTTAACCCCCCTTGCGTCAGTCTTCTCCTCTGTTGCTGCTGTTGGTGGCTCTCGTGGATACATTATTCTGTTTCGGCTATCCCCCGCGCCACTTTGTCACTTCCTCATTTTGGAACTCCCAGCCTATTTACGACGGGCACTGTAACTCGTAAGAAAAATGTAAATGGAGATGTCTATGCCTCCGGCCAAGTAGAAAGGACTCCTTATGTTGTTGTTATTGTTGTCAGTTGTCATTCTTGGGGTTTTTACATGCACCAAATCGATGAATGGACCTACTAACACTGCCCATATTCACTACTGGATTCCTATCAGTCGATCGTTGTTTGATGCTATCCACATTTGCGGTAACTCACAGTATTTGCATAAAATCTGCATCCGAGCTATATGCCGAAATTTTCAATGACCATACAGGTCGCCAGCCCATTGTGAAACTCATTGCGAAAAAGAGAGCGGCTTCAGTGTTTGATTCGAGCCAACAACAGCAAGACTTGAGTACAGCTAATGCTCTAACCACCTGAGCTATGAGACCCCAACTGGTAGCCGTGATTTTGATCACATTTGGTTCAAGATGTCTGCCCAGCAACGCATGGAATCCATCGATTCTGATGCTGTAAATTTGCTGCGCAAGCAAAATTTTATAAGAAATCAACATAGAATCCATCAGATGACTCCCAGGCCCACTTAATTAATAGTCTGATAAATTAGTCATTGCTGCCAAAACGCTTAGTAAGGCAAAACATGCAATCTCAGTGTGACTACGGAATAAAATTTGTCACGCATACCACAAGAATCACATCCAATCACTCTTGCCTCGCCAATCATGCAGTATTAACATTGTAGTGGCTTATATATGCAAAATGGCCAGTTCCAGGAGCATACTGGAATAAGTATAAGGATACTTGATCGACGCGACCATAGCTTTGTTTGATGGGCTATTTAGGTTCACCTTTGGACCGTAGTCAGAAGCAGTCAGTCAGAGAGCGAGATTGGAAGTACAGGGAGTACATTCTGCATAGCATACGGCACTCAGGTGGGCAAAATTGAGATCTGGTGTGATAATTTGAGATGGAGATAGGCCTCGTTGGCACAGAATTATTGATTTGCTTACCCTTCGAAGAGTTTGGTCGACTCATCCTTGCCAAAGCGCTACTGCATCAGATCGAAGAGGAATGCCAGTGGCTTGCTTAGCAAGTCATCAACATGGAGCTAATCGATTTTCCCCTCTAGGCGGCGGCCTATTGGTTGATTGACAAACCTCGTTTGCGCCCCTGATGGTCGTGAATTCATCGCGTATGTTCATGTTCAGTACATCAGTTGTCGGAATGATTACGCGAAAGCCACCGGTTTCCACGTCTTCATAAATTTTACTAATTGAGTTGATATTTGACAAATTAGCTCTTTCCTACCGTCCAACGCTCATGTCCTGACAAGTAATTACTGCGACCTGGGAGGGTCGGAACGTTGCATAGAGAAGAGAGAGGTTTTTGCATTTGCTAACCAACTGCGGACTGCGGAGGTAGAAGTAATTATTTGAAGGAAAGTTGGCGTGACATCGACAATAGTCTTTTTTGTTTTTACTAGAAGCATTCTTTCCGCAGACAGCCCGTATATAGCACTTGACTTTTGCCGCGGTTAACCATCTGTGTTTTTACAGTGTTCGATGCCAACGATGGAGGATTTGTTCAAAGAAGATTGCCTATAGTAGTGCCGACCTCATCAGTCTGTTGTGTATTGGAATACCTCAAATGCTGACAAACTCGTCAGCGGCTCATGCGTCCATGGGAGCACTTGCCAGTCGGTCAAAATCCGGTGTTGCCTACCCACCTAAATGCATTTACGGTAAAGACAGTGATGCAGCAACAAACCCTTTTTCGTTAGGCGAATAGGCCTACTAGCTTTGGTAGCCACTCACTCCTCTCCGGAGCACGATTTCCATTTCAATCGCTTAGCGGTCTTCGACCAATCCAATGGCCGTAGTCAGCACCTACTGCAGAAAGTATGGTACTCAAATGGGGGACTGAACCAGCACCTATATCAACCTACCACCCGTCGGCTTCTAGCACGACTGAAAGGTCATCCTGGCTGAGTTTAGTTGGAATATCGCCGGAACGGTACGTTTTCATTTATCCGTGCTAGGGGGCCAGAATGAGAGGTGAAACGTCGGAGAGTTGCAGCGTTGGATTCAGAAAGTTTCTTTCACTCTTCCCTGTCATGACATTTGCAAATCTATTGTTATTTTTTAACCGATTAAGCGGGGGCTGGGGTGGGTAGGTGCCATAACGGAGGGGGGGGGGATGCTGATCAGACATTTGGATGCACACAGTATGAGAGGGGAGGGGGGGAGGAAGGAAGGGGTGGAATTAGTAGAGGTGAGCTTCTTTTGGTTGCAGCGTGATCCAGTCAAGCGTGAAGTCCAGCATGTGACTGAGGTGGGTTATTTCCCCCACCATGACAGTACGAAATGGATCACGTGGTCCGACTGCTAACGCAGGTCTAATTTTCGCCTCCATATTGTCGGGGCTTCTAAATAACCCAGGGCCTGCTCAGTCGTCGCTCGGAGTACATCCTTAAACACAGTTTTATAAGTCTGTTTATTGTGCAAGTATGCGATATCACTGCGCAGTTGAACATGTTTTATTAAGTCATTAACTTGTGTACACTTAGCCTCTATTACCTACTTCCATTTTATTACTGGAAAACAATGGGTAAGGATGAGAACAACCCACCATACAAGTGTCTTTGAGGCAAACTCCAGGGATAATAGAGTTAGGTTTATGGCTAGGGTTAAGGTAGGTTTTAAAATAACTTAAGGTTAAGTTCAGGATTAAGCGAAGGGCTAGTGTTAAATGTAGGTTTAGGGTTAAGATATGGGGGTATTTACCAATCCTGGAATTATGCGCAAGGCCATGTTTGTTACTTTGCTGGGATGTTCGTACTTCCGTGTCCTATTTAGCGGGGTCGGCATATAAGTAATCCTTACCAAATAATGATTCAAAATTTTGACAAATCATTGTACATTTCATTACGTAATCACAATCGCATTACAAAATACCAATAAAACTGCATGCACTGTTTGCAGGTTTTCAGAAATACTTACCTGAAAACTGACAGAAACGCTGCTCCATTAATCAATTTCTCATAACCCACATAGACCTTAATTTACTGCTGTGATTTTTTGATTTCTATCGACGCTGACGCAATGTCTACCTCTTGCCAAAGTTTCTTCCGTAATTCTCCCCCCCCTCCCACTCCCACGAACCTCAAAACGCGCCTGTGCACCGAATAAAAAACAGCCTGTTTCCATGGTGTCCTTATGTATGCGTGTTGCGTGCGTAACTAACTGTCCGCAAGTCGCCCATGGCTACCTTGTCATTAAGGCTAGGGCCATTCACCTCGACCGATTACAAATCCTGCAACTTGTCCCCGTACTCACCCAATTCACGGTATCCACTATAAATGGGCTGCTCTGCTGTCCTTTATATCACTATCAAACTCCCCGAACCCCGTAGTCGTGTGACACGATGAGCATCGCATTGTGTTGGTCACTTTATCTCGTGACTGGCGTCTTCGTCTGTGCTGTGCGTCTTACAGACCTTCGCAACGGCATGCAGGTCGCCCAGCTTGTCGCATTCCCATACTACTGTCCGGTCCCTCGTCGTCAGTTGACTTGTGGTTCTCTTAAAGCGAGAGGGGAAGCTTCCATCAACAGGGGGGGAGGGCAAGAGGAGGAACCGTCAGCCCGTGAGAAATAAATCGCTGAATTGCTGAGTAGTTGTGACAGGAGCCACCACTGGGGTCCAAACAAGGTGTGGCGCAACGATTAAGGGCGGCTCTGGCCGCGCCAGCTACCGACGCCCTCTCCCGCCTCTGGTTTTCTTGACTCTATAATGACACTGGGCTCAGGTAGGCGAGGGGGATAACGTGCGGTAGCTGCAGCGCAAGTCTACTATCATATATAACTAATCCACGCGCAAGTCACCGTTTCGGTACCATCCTTCTGTGGAGCATGCGATTGACACCGTCGGACCACGACAGAAGCCACAGGTGAGCTGATTAACTGTTAAAGTCTGACAGTCAGGCTTCGATATTTAGAGAGAGCAATGCTTTATTTTGAAAGTAAAATTCCAAACATTTCAGCAAAAAAAGTCCTCCATCCACCGTGAAGAATCGTCTTGGAATGCGTCTCAAAATATCGATCGATATGGACTTCCTTCAAAATGGTGCCAGCGTCGGGCGCTGATGACCTCATTTTGTTGTTCGAACAAACAAATAGGGTTAAAATACAGTATATAATGGGTGAACTAGGCCAATCGACGTACATGTAAGAGAATTCACATGCAAATGGAGAGCAGAAAAGATGGTGGCTCAGTTTAAAAAGCCCTCCTTTACACGTAACATTCCTTCGATATAAAAGGCTCATGGTGCCGCTTTCCGCTATGACAGTTCGACCGTCGATTTCGACGAGGTCCACCGTATGCTCCACACCAGGTGGTGCAGGGACGGTGAATTGCGCGTGAATTAGTTTTAAGTGATAGTAGCCTTGCGCTGCAGCTACCGCACTCTCTCCTCCTCCCCCACCTGAGCCCGGTGTCAAGACAGAGTCAAGAAGACCGGAGATGGGAGAGGGCGCAGGTGGCTGGCGCGGTCGGAGCCGCCCCTGGGCGTGCCACCACACCTTGCTCGGATCCCACGGAGTGGGAGTGCCATAAATGCCACATTAAGAAGGAGCCATTGCAACCTGACTCTCAGTCCGCCAGTCAGCCACTCCACACAAAACACACATTGGGCTGACCAAGTGATCCGAGTTATCCCGTCAGTTCCTTCCAAGCCACAGCTTTTAGCGCACCATGATAGTTTCAAGCGCGTCAGATTGTTTATAGTGAGGAACATGCGCTGAGCTGTCGACCTCACTCTCTCCCTAACCCCCACCATCAGACACTGTCCGAGCCGGTCAGTTGCCTGATGTGGGAGTGGGCGCATTGGCTGACGGATCAGCGTACCCGTCTTCGCGCGCCAGAGCACGACCTGGTCCCCATAACGCACACACCAGGATTCACAAACTCAGGGGATACGGAGCAGCCATCGTCGTCTGACTTTCAGTCCACTGGTCAGTCACTCGACACTTACAGCACATACACATTTCTGTGGAGCATACGGTGGACCTCGTCGTAATCGACGGTCTAACTGTCGTATTCGGTATGAGCGTGGTTTAAACGCCTCAACGTGTAATTTACATTGATGTTTTACCGCTTATTGTTATTGGGTAGGTGAATACCGTGGCGATTCCACACGGAGGCCTGCAGCCGGTCAAAGGCTTGACTATCTTTGGAGATCCGTTGGGCAACCTCGTCATCGATTCTCGTGTTGCGCGACATCGTGCTTCCTAGATAAGCGAAGGTTTCCACGTTTTTGAGTTGAGCACCGTTGACATTGATTCGAGGAGCATTGTATTCCGCGCTGGGTGGCGGCTGGTGCATGACAACCGTTTTGGCTGTACTGATTGTTAATCCAAAATCGGCACAGCCTTCGGCGAAGAGGTCCATGCTCCTTTGCATGTCCTCCTCCGTCACGGTGTTAAGGGCGCAGTCGTCCGCGAAGAGCAAGTCATCGACTGTAGTCGTAGACACGCGCGTTGGAGCCTGCATATGCCGACGTTTGAGAAGGTGCCCGTCAGTTCTGTAGGTGATGCGGATACCAGGCTGCTCATCACGGTAGGCGTCCATCAGCATAGCCGAGAACATGAGACTAAAGAGTGTGGGGGGCCAGTACGCAGCCCTGCTTCACTCCGTTGGTCACTGCGAATGCTTCGGATACCATCCCGTTGTCAGTGACGCGCGCCGTCATCCCGTCATGAAGCTGACGCACCATGTGCTTGAACCGCTCAGGACAACCAAATTTCTGCATGACTTTCCACAGTCCGTCACGATTCACCGTGTCAAAGGCTTTCGTTAGATCCACGAAGGTAGTGTATAGGTGATTTCGCATCTCCTGACACTTCTCTTGTAGCTGGCGGGCGGCAAAGATCATATCGGTTGTTCCGCGGTGTCGGCGGAAGCCACATTGGCTTTCCGGGAGCAGGCCCAGCTCTAGGTGACTGTAAGACGATCGAGAAAGATACGGGCGAAGATCTTCCCGGCGATGTTGAGCAACGAGATGCCTCTGTGATTATCACAGAGTTGCCGGTTCCCCTTCCGTTTGTAGAGATGGACGATGGTCGCGTCTTTGAACTCCTGAGGAACTTGTCCTTGGCGCCACTTCTCCTGGAAGAGTGTTGTGAGTTCTGCCGTCAGCCGGCTTTCCGCTATACCTATGCAGAGCAGCACGCTATAGGTCATTTCCTCAGACTTTCAACCTTGGCCGAATTTAGTTGCGGATAACTTTTTATGTTTTGGGAGCCAACCATTTGCTATTAGTGTAAATTTTGCTTGCCACTCAGATTACCTTAGAGTGGACTTCCGAAGTCTGGAGGCCTGGGGCTTAGGGGTGATAGGCGATTCGTTAAGTAGGTTGTTCTTCGGAAAATGCTGGTTGATTTTTCGACTCGCTTTCAAAAATTGAAAGTGTTTCACACAACAATTTATGTACTCAATAATTGATGTGTGTACTCTTTGCTAATTCTCCTTTAATTTTTTTACAGTATAATTTTGAAGTATATTAGTCCTGAATAACGAAGAAGGTGAAAGAAAAAATGCGCTTACTTTTCTTGCACGAGTTCAAACTCTGTCATAATGCAGCCCAAACAACCGCCAATAGGAACAGAGCATGTGGAGAAGGGTTCAAAGTGATCAGGCAGTACGAAGGTGGCTTCCGAAATTCCGCAGTGGCAATGTAAGGCTCTAAGTTTAAGAAGGTAGATGACGGTCATGTACGCTTGACAATGAACTTTTTGGAAGCAATTTTTGAGTGTCAGGGAACTGTCGAAGGCACTTAATGTCAGCATCTCGTGCTATTTGGTTAGGTAAACAAGTTTGGTAAAGGAGTTGGGGTACAAATATTTACCACATCCCTCATATTCTCCCGATTTTTAACCCACTACCATTTTGCCAAGCATCTAGTCACCCTTTTAAGCAGCAAGACTTTCAAAAACAAAACCGAGATTGAAGATGCATACAGACTTTTCTTAGTATCAAAGTCAGTAGATTTTTCTTGACGAGGCAAAATTGACCTCTTTCATTGATGGCAGTAAACCATAGGTATTCAGGAATCAAAATTTGAATACTTTTATCAGACGTAGTGTTAAATACATCAAGAGTTAATATTGGTTTCTGAGATCGGCCAGCATTTTTTGAACAACCTAATATTTGGCCATATACCTTTCATTAATTTTATTTGTCGACCTCCGACGGCTGTCCTAACGAGTATCATTTGAGTAGTAACAGGTAATCTACTGGTAAAATACAAAATTGATTGGCTGCAGGAAACCGGTGTTAGAAAGGATTCAATCAAAGCCCAGTATCTACCATCTTTCGGCAGCGGGCATCTCGTCCGACACTAAAATACTATATTTCTCGCGTTTACATATGCAGTGTGGCGGTATACGCCGTTTGGAGCTTGTAATTAAAGCTCGCTTTAGGGGATTGCTACTTGATGCATACATATTATCTGATTTTCTATAACCATCTCATATCGACTCCTGGTTAACCCTAATGCACCCCCTCATGCATCAGTTCTGTAGTGTTTTTTCACCTGTTGTACCAGATTCGCGCCTCTATACACGCCGAAGGTACCCAAACGGTAGGTAGGCTCTGTGTTTTCTGCTTTCGGCTCTCATTTTCCCTCGTATCTTGGGGTTTGTATGCCACCACCACTACCACCACCACCACCACCACCAGTAAACACCGCCAGTTCGACCGTCGTAATCCGCCGATGTCCACTGCATGCTCCACGGAACTGTGGTGCAGGAACGGCGACTAGCGCGTGAATTAGTTTTAAGTGATAATAGGCTTGCACTGCATCTACCACACTCTCTCTTCCCTGACCCGCTTGTGCCCGGTGTCAATACATAGTCAAAAAGACCGGAGGTGGGAGAGGATGCAGATGAATACTCTCCCACGGAGTGGTAAAGCGGCGTGCGGCACGAGCCTGCACCTGCGCTCATGTTGGTCACGCGCACCCCCGCATGTTCAGCATTTGTTAGGGGACTTCATCCTAATTCATAATAACGCCTGCCGCACCCCGATTTGAGCCCCGTGTTGGTCCAGCGCATCTACCAACACCACCACCACCACCACCACAGGCACCTTTCCAACTCGCCATTTTGTTCAGCTGAGTTTGTGTCAGAGGGAGCAAGGTGCAAACGCTAGCCTGCAGTAAGGCCACCAGTAGTTTATGACATCAACGAAGGTGATGGCACCATCACTGGAACGGTAGGTTTATTAGTCTGAGCTTTCGGACTCAACAAATAAGCATTTTTGTAATGGGAGGGGAGGGGTAGTGTCCGTGACTGGGCCAGGTTCGGGCGGTCTAGTCTGAGAAAGATAAGCTGTTCACCGGAATGGGGTTTTAGTTTTGCTGAGACGTCGGAGAACATGGTTGACTCACCATCTTCAAAACGTTTACTGCCAAAAATCGATCAAAAGTTTGAATACCGTTCGATTTTCAGCGGTAAACGCTTTCACAGTAGACAGCTGACAAAGTTCTCCCAAGATTCAGCAAAACGGCAAATCTGTTCCGGTGAGCAGCCAATCAAAATTCATAAAAAATTTTTCGATTCGAAGAAAATATTTAAGTAGGGTTGTAATATTTCTTAATCGTACAACATAATTTGATAATATTTCAGTCACGTCAGGATATCGGCATTTGAATTAGCTTCCTTTGACCACCTGCCATAAATACTTTGTCTAAAAATGACAACTTAAATACAATGAATTTCCCATTTATTTTTAATGTCACTACTAATTTGGATTTATTTTATAAAAAACGCACGAAAATATCCTTTATTGTGCGCATTTGATGACCACTCACATCTTCAAATTTTATGCTTAAAAAGGTTATCTTTCCGTTTTAAAAAGGTTTTTTATTTTTGAGATTTTTTAAGACTGTGAAATGTCCTTTTATAAAGCTTTGTATATGTCCATTTAGTAGTGCATGGTCCGCATTAAGTACAAATTTTTTGACCCCTATGTGACCTCTTCTTCCCATTGTAGAGAAATACGTTAGTTTCCTTACAGGGAATGTATACAGCATGTTTTGCGAAAAAACTCAGTGTTCCGAATTACTAGGCAATGAAGAAAGTTTTTTCTTACCGAAAGATATCGTTGCTTCAAGTGCGAAATTGAAAGACGATGTAATTTGCAGCGAAATAGGTACAAGAAAGAATATTTTCTTGCGTGTTTTATTTAAAAGCTATTTAGAAAACCAATCATAAAACTGCAGTCGCAGTAAGATGCCGGCTTTTGAACCAGTTGCCTGCAAAAAGTATACTTTGTAAAACACTGTTATTTAAGTAGTACGTATTTCCTCACATATTTTTACTGTCATTCTACATTTAAATCTATTTTATAGAGCACATGCACAAAATATTTCTTCGTTTGCTCGTTTGGTTTCAATTTGCGTCTTCTTCAAATTTTATAATGGAAGACGGGTATTTTTTTCGGTTTTAAAAATGTTTCTAAATTGCCGAATAATTTTGAATCCTACCGGCCGTTACATTTGCATTAAGTGTTTCCAAAATACAAGCTGTATACCTGCTGTGTAAGGAAAATCACACTTTTCTCTACGCTATGTGGAAAAGGTCAAACACTTCTCATAATATTCTGCAATAGATGCTGTTAATGTCATATACACTATAGGCAACATTAATAACTTGACGGATACGATGTGTAATGAACAAACATTTCACTGTTTTAAAAAAATAATATGATTAGAAACTTTTTTACCCGAAGTTTACCATTTGTTCAAGTAAAAAATCTGCAGAAGACACAATTTGCAATTAAATGAGTAAAAGAAAGAATACTTTTGGGCATGTTTTCTATAAAATATATTTTAATAAAGAAGGACAGTGAAAATCAGTGAGAAAAATACATACTACTTAAGTAGTCATTTTTATAGCGTAAACTGTTTGCAGGCTCTCAGAAGGAAGCTCGTTTAAAAGCCGGCATCCTACTGCAACTGAAATATCTTGGGAGTAGGCTGCAAGGTAGTCAATATAACAACCATACCTAAGTAATCTGTTCGAATTGAAATCACCTTTCAGAATTTCGGTAAAAATTTGCTAAGATAGAGAATCTACTGTAAGTAGCACATAAACTCTCACCTTCGCTAGCCTGACAACCGACCTTTTTACCCCTTCAAAAAACACTGCCGTTGAATTGCCTCACAATATAGATTTATTCTACATATGAATTGGAAGGCAGGCATCCCAAGAAGTATAATAGAAGGTAAATAGGTTCTTTGGGAAAATAGTAAACTTTATTGGTAAAGTTTTGACGCTGGTTCGCCAGGTCGTCGTCAGACTTGAGTAAATCCACAAAAAAACGTGCTTAGCAAATCAATGGTCGTTTTTTGAATGCGCCCATATGTGTCGCCTGATGTGTTTTGTACGGTTATGCCTACGACTGATCTATTTGCCTCCTCATGCACGGTGATTGGATCACTCTCCTCCGACAGTGAGGACTGCATGCTAAGCGTCTAAAAGCAAACCCGCAATTTTGACTGACTTCGTTGAGCTCGGAGGTTAGTCCTCAAGCAGTGATGGTCAATTCCCTCCAGGTTTCGTTAATATTCCACGCACACGGCAGTTCGACCGTCGAGTTCGATGATATCCACCCTGTGCTCCACAGCGCTGTGACGCAGGGATGGTGACTTGCGCGTAGATTATGTTTAAGTGATAGTAGACTGGCGCTGCAGCTCTCTCGCTTCCCTTGCCCGCCTGTGCCCGGTGTCATGACATAGTCAAAAAGGCTGGAGGTGGGGTTGGGCGCAGGTAACTGGCGCGGCCAGAGCCGCTCTTTACCGTGGCGTCACACTTGAATCAGATCACATGGAGTGGGAGTGCTATAATTGGCAAGAGTGGCTGGTGTGACGTGAGCCTGAACCTACACGTGCAACCACGCGCCCCCCCCATGTTATGGGAGCTCAGCCCGGATAACGCCTGCCGTGCCCTGATCTGGCTCCCGTGTTGGTCCAGAGCATCTACCACGTGGCTCGTTTAGGCAGCACTTCCACGCACATAGCCCAGAATTAATGACTGGATGGATGCTCGGTACAGGCGGGTCTTATTGGCGATGCAGATGTCGCTTCGGACCAATAGGCACCTTCTAGGGCTTGAGGAAACTGAGTGAGCAGCATCGATCCGGGAGACGATGTTGTCCCTACTCTTCCCATTTGGCAGCCGCCTCGCACTGGCATATTGGAACCTGTCCACTTTTCAAGCTTAAGGTCAGCAATCTCGAGAGATTCTTTCCTGTGAAGAGGGATGCAGCTTGAAACCATTTTGGCCTGTCCAGCGTTTTGAGCTTAACTGACCCATTTAGCGTCCTCATTTAGCCGTGATACCATAGACTGCAGATCGTCAAAGCTTGCAGCTAGCAAGACGACATCACCGGCATAGTTGTGTTCAGTCAACCGGCGTCCGGGTGCAAACTCAACATTGTCATTTCCGCATAGAGTATTCACGAGAATCCACTCAATTATATAATTGAACAGAATAGACGATAGGATATGGCCTTGTCGAACGCCATACCGAATACAAAAGGTTGAGAACGATTGTTATGAACCAGTAATAGGGTTTTCATGCAGTGTTAGAACGGTATTGGCGATGACTTTTGGTGGTACACCATGTAGTGTCATTATCTGCCATAGACATTCACGGTGGACGGAATCAAACGCGGTGGCAAAGTCAATAAAGCAGACGGCCATCGGTTGTTAGTGGCTATGGCGGACTTCAAGAATGCGCCTCAGTGTGAATGTCTTGTCCACACATCCACGTCCAGCACGGGATCCAATATGGTTGGACATCGTCCTAGTCTCACGCACAGCCTAGTATGGCCTGAGAAGGGCAATAGCGAAGATCTTCGCAGCAGGGTCGATGAGGCTTATGCCGCGATAGTTCTCGCATCTCGTTTTATCTCCCTTCTTCAGGACAGGTACAAGGGTGCCAGAGCCCCTCTCCACCCCCCCCCCAGTTTTCTGGATGTATTCCATCTCATTTAACCAGGGGACACAAATCGCTTTTTTCGAAACGGTGTGTTATCAAGCCGCTGTTTTAGAAAACCCCCAATAAAAATTTGGTTAGAAAATGACCGTCACTTTACACCACTGAACTAACTGTACTTGTTTCAACAGCCTCTCACAACAGTTTATGAGACCGACGCCGCGGCAGTTCTCACAGCGTGCTCCTTGAAGATTGGCACAACCATGGCCGCGGATGGAAACTCGCCTGCCTACGTCTGTTCAGTTACTTCCTAAAAACCGAGCGTCGCAGTGTCGATAAAAAAGGGAACTGCAGTCTCCAGACCCGTCTCGTGGTGAAGCATGCTTCGTATCGGAGGGAGGAGGGAAGGGGAGGTAATACGAGACAGAACATTACTGGGCAAAGAGCGCAATCCTGATGGCTCGGCCACAAAGACTGATAGTAGTCGACGGGGTTTACGCCAGGGCCGGTTTTTTGCTGCATCGTCTGCATCGTCTTCATATGCTAGACAGTGCAGGACACCAAACCCGTGGCTAGACGGAAAGATTTTAGACATTTTGTGGGAGTTCTTTCTTTGTTCAAGTGGTTCTTGCAATCTTCTCCAGTCACCCGTTGACAAACTTGGTGTAAGAGCCATCATTGTGTGATCTTCCTCGGATGGTTTCGTTTGTTGGCTTCTTGAGCGAGTCTATTCATCCCCTCCGAGGACTCCGTCAGCTGCCCCGATCACCCGACAACCAAAACATTTATCGCTCGACCCACACGGCTTGTATTTTTAAACGAATAGTGTGTCAAGAGGAAAATACTTGTTTTTACATGCAAAGATGGTTTGTCAAGAAGAAGGTGTCTTTTGCTTTCAAAGTAAGATATTCTTCAAATTTGTTCCCGAACAAAATCTGGAACAACGGATTTCCTCCTCGCACCATCACGTGTGTTGCAAACCGTCTGATTGCAAAGTTTTTTACGTGCAGAGCAGGATTTTCTACAAATTTAATCCTTGACAGAAACTGATCAACGTATATCCTCCAACGTCCACTAATCGAGGAAACAGAACACCTGCGTTTGATGAAAGTTTTCTATAGCTTCTACGCACGAACGTCTGAAAAAAATTATACAAAGAATGATTCCCTTCCGTTGACACTATATCTCACTGCTTTGATATCAGAACTGCGGTCAATTACTACACAATTATAGGTCATCATACCCGTAAGGTTGTCACTTCTGTTTTAATCATCCCCGGAATTGTTTTTACTAGCGTAGGGACCATGAACAGTGCAGAAGTGTACGATCCAACTTTCTTATGCGACAAAACGGACGCATCGATATCCACGAGTGGACGTCGGAAAAACTTTCCATAATATTACGTTGGTTAGCCCCTTAAGTGACAGATACGCTAGGTTTCGCCATGAATATAGCACACTCGAATCTCCAGTGCCGATTCGCTGCTGAAAAGCAGGATCTGGCAAATGCGAAACGTTAGGAGCGGCTCACCGTAAGACCGAGATGACCTGCGACAAAAATGTATCTCCTTGGGTTCGCTTCGCCTGGGCAGGAAGTTTTTCCAAATACTGATGATTCGAATTGTTCTGCACAATTTAAATAGTCTGACGATCTTGGGGTAAACACTGCATATTTATAGTCAAATATGAATCTCCTCATAGATACCATTGCACTGTTGCTAATGAATGCTAAATTTAAACCGATTGAGGAAATCAGTAGCAGCCGTAACAAAACCAACGGAAATCGCTGGCCCCAGGAATGTAAAAAAGTGTTTGGAGCAGACTGAAGCGATATGAGGTGCTCTCCATACTGCTTTGACTAAGGCCTCCTAACGGGCCGCTCCCGATACATGAACTTCCGCGAAATAGAGGCAGTCTTAAGCAACTGAAATCCACCGCTGTCCATTATCATTCACAATTTGCGATCATGCAAGAAGGGTCTATTTCGCTGTAGTCT
Source organism: Schistocephalus solidus (assembly GCA_017591395.1). Taxonomy (NCBI): domain Eukaryota; kingdom Metazoa; phylum Platyhelminthes; class Cestoda; order Diphyllobothriidea; family Diphyllobothriidae; genus Schistocephalus; species Schistocephalus solidus. The sequence continues at coordinate 84,492 of WEDG01000027.1, read as the reverse complement.
ACCTATTCGCGTCCCCTGCCATTGCAGGGTTACAAGACCAGCCAGTTTCCACAGACACTATAAAGGATACTGCACTATTATTTGAGGTGCGTACAGCCCGAAGTTGCGTGTCGATCTGGGTTTTGAATGTTCTCTGCCAGCCGCAGCAGTGGTGACAAGATAAATGTTTTGGGGGTGATTCAACGTCGCTCTGTCATGCTACCGTCATATGACTACGTGTCTTATACCTCGGCAAGTGTGTTCCACAGCTCAATCCTCCGTGCCCTGCCGTCACTGTTGCTGCCGTCTCATGTTTACTTACTTCGAAGGTTATGACGATATTTGCATATGTCGTAGCTTCGCCATTCTCGCCAATTCGCGAGGGCTCTAGGTTTCTCAGCTTCCCAGCACCGTGAATACGGGATAAATTGACCTTTGTGCTGAAGTACGTATTGCGCTGACTACTGACTCGATCGGAGTGGTTGCTAGCACCAGACACGCGCACTCCAGGTGGTCTTACCCGTCTCACACCACATATTTACCTCGGCATGAGCTGCACATGCTCACCTAGCGACTTAATCGCATCAACATTTCACGCGGACTTCATTAAACCAACACACACCCTCAGAACGGATCGTTATTCGGAGTACGCGCTCACGCGCGACTCCATTGCTCCCTCAGTCACCACACGAGGTGCCGCTACGTGCTCGGATTTTGACATGAACTCCATTTCATCACCGCTGCTTCTACACTCTGTTTACTCCCACAAATGCACTCCAACAACTGCCTTGCTGCATTCCGAGATTCAATCTGGTGAGTGTCGGAATTTCTCTCGTCTGTACTGAAGTCCCCTTTATAAGAATGGTAACTAACTGGGGCTTTTGGAGATTTGAATAATCCATTTGGCCTATTTATGAAAAAAATTGGCTGTCTCGATGGGATTCGCTCCCACAACTGCAAGGCGATGGGTCGATTTAGTATTATTCAAATTCACCAAAATTCCCTATTACTTGCTTGCCACTGGTTGTCATCTGGTGGATTCTAGCTTGATTTCTTAGGAAATCCTGCTTGGGCGGTCAGCTTACTGTATCAGAATCGGTGGAATCCATACTTGCAGTAGGCTGGGCGGGTAACTTGACCCAAGTGTAATTTAACACACGGTTCCCGGTGGGGCCTCGTAGCTCTGATGGTGAAGTAGATTTAACTAGTCGACATGGGCAACGCCGAACTTCAGTAATTACAGCATTATATGTATTGAAGTCTTCCACCCTTGCTGTCATGGGTTCGCATCCCACCGAGGCTGCCGAATTTTTCCCAAACTTTGTCAAATGAATCATCTTTTTTTTTTGAGCACCTGTTTGGGTATTGTAATGTTTTCTCTTTTTTTCCTCGATTGAGTGTTTTATAGTTGTCTCCTCGTGTTGGCCATAGTCACCCGCATTCAGGATCCTTTGTCTATTGAGTGGGCAAACCTTTCAACTGTCGGCTGCTGTAAACTATTTTTCCTAAGTTTTTTTCTTCTTATATTAACTTAGTACTGAAGTCAAATGGGAAGGCTATCTTAAAAAAGGTGCAAAAGTTATTCATTGATTGCTTTAACACACTGCTCTTTACAGGGTTTTGAATGTTTCGCAATACCCACTGTGTATACGTTCCTTAAAAATCCACTTGATTTTTGTGTCGTTTTGTTGAAACTCCGGTTGTCATTTGACTATTTGATCGCCAGTAAAACCTATACAGAAGGTACGTCCTTTGACCGGTTTTCGTTAAGAAGACTGTGTAGTGAACGAAATACGATTCGACAGAGCGTCACATGTGCGCTGACAAGAAGTCATTGTTTGACGGTCCCTGTGCTTTGTCAGGATTCCTCATGTCTTTGTTTTGCATTGCGTCGCTCGATTTCGTGCCGTCCTCTGCTTTCACACCCGTGTTGACTGCTCAAGAATGCGGTAAGCCGTCAACAGGAAATCCCCGTCTTGAATCACTGCCTGTGCGCTGATTCGCTGCCTGTCATCAATCTGAGTCACCGCAGCTATGTGTGGGTGTTCGTGTGCTCTCCCCGCCGGGCGACACGTGACAACTAACGTGCGTGTTCTCAAGTTTTCATTTTGCTCTACTACCTCTGTGTGCCGCTCTTTTGCCGTCCTCACGGAGATTTGTCCAGTTTTGTTTCGCTCTCCCCCTTCACCATCATACTTCCTCTTTTACACGCATGTTCGCATCTTTGGACGCGTGGCTTCTTCAATAGTCACGATCAAAACTTAAAACGAACTCGCTTCCAGAGAGAGAGAGAGAGAGAGAGAGAGAGAGAGAGAGAGAGAGAGAGAGAGTATATATAGAGAGAGAGAGAGAGAGAGAGAGAGAGAGAGAGAGAGAGAGAGAGAGAGAGAGAGAGAGAGAGAGAGAGAGAGAGAGAGAGAGAGAGAGAGAGAGAGAGAGAGAGAGAGAGAGAGAGAGAGAGAGAGAGAGAGAGAGAGAGAGAGAGAGAGAGAGAGAGAGAGAGAGAGAGAGAGAGAGAGAGAGAGAGAGAGAGAGAGAGAGAGAGAGAGAGAGAGAGAGAGAGAGAGAGAGAGAGAGAGAGAGAGAGAGAGAGAGAGAGAGAGAGAGAGAGAGAGAGAGAGAGATGGGGAGTTCCTTCTAATAGGCAGGTCCCGATGGACCGAAACCTTCCTCTGTCCGTCGGTGTGAACTTATCACGCCCACTCAAGCAATTACCATGTCTGTCCTATGCACAGTGCTTCGTCTAATACAAGGCTTTTTTCCTCTTTTGTATATAGGGGGACGACGAAAATCTATGCTCAAAAAAATCAAGCAGAAGGTTTCCAAAAGCACCACTAACCTCAGCGAGCTGGGTCACCGCATCAAGTCCAGGAAGTCTAGGTAAGCACAGACCGCTCGGGCAGACTTGCGGAATTACCCGTCATGTGTTTTTCTTAAAGGGGCTCATTTTCAGCAACAGCATATGGCTTTAAAACTTCCAGGCAGAATATGCTGATAAAATTCCCAGTAACCTGCTTCTTCGGAACATGTATTTGTATGCACTCATAAGAGACCCACGTCCAAGAGTACAAAATTATGTCATCTTCTAAAACCACATTGAAGAAAATTACGAGCAGGTTACTGAGTCAAGCCATCAGTCAAAAGATTCTTGGTTCAGTCCCGTGTGTTGTTCTGCCGGTATCCAAATTTCGAAAAAATTTCCCAATCAAACTAAGGCAGTTTCATCCGGCTTGTGCGCAGTTGCTGCAATGACATTCGGAAATTGAGTTTCTCTTTTCCTGAATCCCCCCTTCTTATGCAGATCCCTCGATTGTGGGAACACGGTGAGGTCGATTTTGTGCACTGATTTGTTGCACGTTTCGTTGTTGCTCCTAGATCGTTGCTTTCCTCTGTTTCTTTCCTGTGTTGCACTAATTTTTGTCCCAGATCTCTGGGCTGCTTTATCTTTGTGATTTGAACCTCCATCATCCTCACCAACCCCCCGTGCCTTCTAAAACTGCGGTCGCTTACCGACGTTCTAGTCCGTTGGTCCGTCATTGCCGACCGTTGCTGAATTTAACCCCCAGAGGGGCTTTGACTCATGTCCGTCGATAGGACAACGCGCCCATGGTTCAGTGATAGAGTATTGCACCTGAAAACGCTTAATGACCAAAGATCTAGCGTTCGAATCGCATGCTGTTCAATCCCGGGGTTTGGTTGTGGAGGGGAGACTCTAGCTTGAGCCCCAAGATGCGACAACGCGAGCATGTCTCACAAGTCACTTGTCTTCATGTTTCATCTGGCCCTAATCAAGAGGGGAAGCATCTCTAACGCAGCCCGCCATTTGGGATTTGGGTGGGCGCAAAGTTCGAAGGACAATTTTGTGAAAACTATCTTGTGATTAGTTCAGAGTTACTCTGCTACGCACCGTGGGGCAACCATTTTGTTAAAACACTCGTACGCGCCCTCAGCGAATTGTCTCATGGCGTACGCTTGTTCGGATTCCCCGATCGGCTTTGTGTTTTTGCGCAATTACTGTGCTGATGCCTTTTGCATGCTCTGAGTATAGTAAATAAATCAACATTTACACACACTTGTAAGTACCGCTCGACTGAGGGTTAGGCTGCAAGGGCTACGTCTTAATGTGCAATCCCTATGACACGCCCACTCCGTGGAATCCGAGCCAGGTGTTATGGCACGCCTAGGGACGGCTCCGGTCACGCCAGCCACCTGCGCCATCTGCTTCCTCCGGTCTTCTTGACCTGGTCATGACACCGAGCCCAGGTGGGGGACGGGAAAGAGAGAGAGTGGTATATACAGCGCAAGTCCATTCTGAGTATAATCTAATTTACGTGCAAGCCACTATCCCTGCGCCACCCTGTTGCGGGGCACACTATTGACCTCGTCGGCTATGACAATGTGATGATTCTGCTGAACACTTTGTCTAGTCAGATGAGGATTGCCTTCTCTTGCGCAACTCCTGTTGCTCACCCAAGCCTTTTGACATTTTTCCATGCACTTGATGTTACCCCGAATAAATGACTCAAGTCCTTTTTTGAGCCCCAGTTGGAATTTTTGTCGTCCCTGCGTGTTTTATTTGCATATGCCTGTTTTATTGTTACTAGGCCAATCAAATTATTCTACCCTCACTATAACAATCTGACGCGCTTGAAACTATCACGGTGCGCTAAAAGCCGTGGCTTGGAAGGTTGCCAACTGACGGGATAACTCGAACCGCGTGGTCAGCCCAATGTGTGTTTTGTGTGGAGTGACTGACTGGCGGACTGAGAGTCAGGCTGCAATGGCTCCTTCTTAATGTGGCCTTTATGGCTCTCCCACTCCGTGGGATCCGAGCCAGGTGTGGTGGCACGCCCAGGGCGGCTCCGGCCGCGCCAGCCACCTGCGCTTTCTCCCATCTCCGGTCTTCTTGACTCTGTCTTGACACCGGGCTCAGGTGGAGGAGGAGGAGAGAGTTCGGTAGCTGCAGCGCAAGGCTACAATCACTTAAAACTAATTCACGCGCAAGTCATCGTCCCTGCACAACCCTTCCATGGAGCATACGGTGGACATCGTCGGACTACGACGGTCGAACTGTCGTGTCCGGTGGCCCAGGCTTTCAAAAATAGCGAATTTGAGGTGATGTTCGCATTCCAGGTAGTGAAGAAAAGGGTTGTTTAATCGCCGGAACCATTTGTTGGTTCATTTGATCTTTCGAACCGGAGTCCATCGTCGGAGCCAAAAGATGGCAATAAACCACGCAGCAATCATGAAGGGTAGGGGCCAATCGAAAATCAGTAAAGTCAATCCGGAGGTGGCTGTCGGCACCGGATCGATATTATCGATTGACAGAGTTCTTATCGGAGGCTAAAGTTTCAATCGAGTCGCGGCTTGTATTGCTTCTGGTTTGGGTGATTATCTTCGTGACTGCGAAGTTAAACTTGTGACAACCCCTCTCACAGTCAACTGCCGTTCTTGTATCCGCGATGCGAGCGTGTGTACTTAAAAAGCCATTTTAGGCACGGGTTGCGTGAGACAGTCGGGAACCGCTGACCTTAAAAAATTACCACCTGATGTTCTTCCCCTAAACTGTTTGTCCTCTCCCTGTTACTCGACCCTCTTTCCTTCCTGATTCTCAAGATAAGCCTTGTGAAGTCCCAAATAAAGGCTATGACTCCCCACACAGGATTCCCTAAGCAATCAGTACAGAATCCACCAGACGACTACTGGGCGCACTTAATGGATAGGGAGCTTTGATAGATTTTGATAAGTCCTTTGCCCAGTTGTGGTGCCTCGTAGCTCAGGTGGTCATAGCGTTGGTAGCACTGAAGCCTTATGCCTGATGTTCTGGGTTCGAATCCAACCGAGGTTGTCAAGCTTTTTGCAACTAAGTCCAATGAATTATTAAAGTCTGCCAAAACACCTGACATTGTCAGATCAGTTGGTAGAAAATACTGCGTGCGATAGGGAACTATTAGTAGGATCCCCTTGCTATGCAGACCGAGTGAAATATCGAATAGTTCGCATCGCTGTCAGTCGCGGTGGAACCCGCGACGCGACGAATTCTGGAAGCTGGCGCCGCCTGTCCAGCTATTAGTGGGCTTTTTTGAATTTGGTGACCCGCCAATTTGCCCTAGTTGACCCTAATGCGCCTTAGAAGTATTTGATCCTTGCGGTTTGCAGTTGCTAATAGTAAAAAAATCCGATTGATTGCATGATATTTGATCTGTTACAGTTACAAAATCGCTTGTTTGCTTTAGAGCGTACAGCGATCTTTCTTTCGCTTCCCTTCACCAACTCGAGAGTGCGAAGAATCACATTCGTAGTAGCAGCAGCCAGTTTCAGGCGAACGAACGTTTTCGCTTCCCCGTTATATATATGCGATAGAATTGTATACCGGCGGAGCGGGGGCGTAAAAGACATTCATTTTAACAGGGTTATGGTGTCGGACCGTCACAAGTGGCTGCTCACACCTACGAACCTTGTCACGAGTTTAATTTTGCAGCGACAAAGATAATCGCCCACGCCAGAAGCAAGACAATCCGCGAAATGATTAAAGCCTGGGCCTCTGATGAGCACTCAGTTAATCGATTTATCGATCCAACGCCGGTATGCAGCGGTCTGCGCCATCAGCTCCGGAATGGTGTTAGGGCTCTTTGATTGGTCCTAACCCCCAAAAACGGCTGACTGTTTTACTGTCGCTTTTGCCCCTATCGATGGACTTTAGCAACAGTTAGAATGCTCAGATGAATAAACACATGATTCCGGTGAGCCAACCGCCTTCTTCTTTGCTTAGGCATTGATGTAGCAGGAGTCTCTTCACTCACTCCCGCATCCCCAACTCGAGGCTGTCAACCCAACCTCACCTGATCCCTCACCCCCATCGGGGTCTCTGCTCCCTCCTTGCTTCTCCCGGTCATCCTGTCGCGTTAAAACAAACTACGAGTTTTTCTCTGCCCAGATTGTGAAGGTAGTACAAACCTCTTAGATTTAAACATTGATTATGCGGTGACCACTCATGTGAAGAAAGAGTACTGACAGTGTTTTGGCCCAGCTGTTCGAAAATCTTTCATTCGGATTTTAGACTTCACACTTTATTACTTTTCGCCATTTACCTCCTTTTTAAATACGCTTTAAATTGAACCAGACTTGTCGTAAAGAGATTTTTTTCGCGTTTCTCGTTCCTCTGACGCCTTTTAGCTAATTGCTTCGAATGTCTGCTCTTTGCTCATCTGAATTCTGAAATGCATTCCTCGCTATTTTTGTTTCAGTCCGGAGGGAAATTTTGAAAATGGTGGCGTTGACAGTAAGTTCTAGTTTTCTGAAGCTATTCATTTTCATTTACTTGTGCGAGAACTAGTTGAAATCTACTTAAACCACACTACACATATTAGTCTGCTATCTGAACTTAAGCCAGCTGTGTTTTGTTTGTGTCGTCCGGTCTGAATAGTTCCTGTCAAAAGATGCAGTTTTCATGAGTACGCCAAAAGGGAATGGGGACTAACTTCTCAAGGGTCGCAACGTACTGCTCCCACTGACAAATAGACTTCGATTGTAGGAGTTTCTGCTGCTTTCGAAGAATTAATAGGGGTGTTTATCCAAAAGAAGAAGTAAGTGCGATCGCTGGACCAGAAAGTGTATGGGCCTGATTTGGCAGACTCGCTTGAACCCATCATCTCCGACTATCTCTGATGATTAATTTGAGTGCGAATCCGAAACGCGAGCTCAATAAACTTCTTGTTGCAGTGATCGCATCTTCCTCTGAGGGGTTTGGATGCTTGATAGTGCGTTTTTGCCATGAATTGACAACCTTTATTATTGTCAGCGTTCAAAATCACATATCTACCCTAGTTCTTATTTTTACCTTATTTCTGATGTTTTGGTGCCTTCCCTACAACTTATTAGCTAAAACATCGCTTCTGGTAATCCTTTGTCGTAACAGCTTTCAACAGGGTTTGCGTTTTTTACGGTGGTCAACCAATTGCTACGAGCAATGGTGTCGCGGCCAGCGAGTAGGGGTATTCACCTTAAGGTCTGTATTTATCGTCTAACGTTCAAAACAACGAAATCTCCGATCATCTTTAGAACCGGGGTGTATAGTGCGACAGACTTGCGCAGCATCTATTGCACTCTACCTTCCCTCATCCATCAGGCTCCAATGGTGACCGGAGCTGGCCTCGTGTGCAGTAGCTTATAAAGAAGGAGGAGGAGAAGGGTGAATTCACACTTAAACATATGTGAAGTTTCATTTAAAGCACCTTTGATGTGGGTGTTACCCGACGAAAAAAGTTTCCCAACCATCTGGCAACCACGTGCCTTAGTAGATTTGTGACATAACACATGTTTTCAAGGGAGATTGGGGTACACGTATATTCCTGCAAATTTAGCTATGTGCAATAGCTTTTCAAACGGAACTATTCAGAAGACAACTTCCTGCCAACTGCTATGGCAAAAAAAGTTAACTTTAAGCAGACATTTAACTTAAATAGTTGGTAATCAGTGTTTGAGATTGACAGTTGGGAACGCCGTATGCCACTAGGTCCCCTGCCTGTAAGTATTATAACCTGACTTGACTTGTCTTCGCGGCATTTCTGCATATGGTTACCTAAAAATCAATCATATTTTGTTTTTTCGATAGATGCAGTAGTTACCGATGGACATTTGGGCTTTACCGACTCGCCTATGATGCCTGCACGCCAAGATCGTCCGATGTCTGTATCGAGACCTGCCTCCTCGCAAGGCCAACTCACGGCCTGTATGTTTCACGTTTGTTTAATTTCCTCATTTTCCCTATTAGGAAACCTTTTTGTTTTACACTTTAAATTACCCTTTAAGCCCCGTCGACCAACTTCGAGCAACAAGAGTGGGGTCTTCCTTCTACCGGCCACACAGACGCACTTGGCAATATTTCATCAAAAATTGGCGAAACCCCTGATGGTCTCCATCCGGAGGAGCGTGCAGGTAAACCGAAATCGGGTGAGTTACCCTTATCGGTATTCATGTTACTAAACGCATTTTTTTCTTTCTTCTCTTAGTTCCATATTTAAGGCCTTTTGGTGACGTACATAAATTGAAAACAGTTTATATATATATATATATATGGATTCAAATATTTTTGCCCAATGTCCTATTTCTTGTATTACTGTTATCCTCCGTTCGCTCTTCTACCTTCTTGTAGAAATGACAAAACGAGAACTTGTAGATTTGGCAACTTTGCTCGAACAGCGTTTGATTGGTAAGTGTTTTTTTACCGTCGGCTCTATTTTTTAGTGCTAGCTATTCGCGAAATGCTTTAACGCGTTTAGCCTTGCCATGGGTAAGCCCGTAATTTGCACCTATGCTATCGACAGGCTGTGCCATTCTGAACTTATTTTAAGGTAGATTTGTTCAAGATCTAAAAGCTGTTCTGTCTGACCTCAAAACTTTTTGCAGAAACAAAGCTGACTCAGCTTCCACCGAGGCTGCCGAGGTTTTCGTAAGTGGGTCAAATGAATGAGTCAGATCCGTTAGAGATGAGAACCGTTAAACCGTGTCTCTTGCCCAGCTAATAAGTATTGTTTCTTCGACGGACAGGAGTAGACACTTGTCCGATAACAGAATGCGTACCTGTCTGGCAGCCGTCAGGTCGTTTTGTCGATTTACGCTTGTTCGTCCTCTCCTGACACACGCACGACAGTTCGACGATATCCACCGTATGCTCCACACGGCATGGTTGTGTAGGCACGGTGACTTGCGCGTGATTTAGTTTAAAGTGATAGTAGACTTGCACTGCATCTACTGCAGTCTCTCCTCCTCCCCCATCTGAGCCCAGTGTTATCACAGAGTCAAGAAGACTGGAGATGGCAAACGGCGCAGGTGGCTGGCGTGGCCGGAGCCTTCCCTGGGCGTACCACCACACCTGGCTCAGATCCCACGGAGTGGGAGTGCCTTAAAGGCCACATTAAGAAGGAGCAATTGCACCCTGACTCTTAGTTCGCCAGTCAGCCACTCCACACAAAACACACATTGGACTGACCATGTTGTCCGAGTCATCCCGTCAGTTTGCAATCTTGTAAGCCACGGCGTTTAGCACACCGTGCTAGTTACAAGACCGTCAGATTGTTTATAGTGAGGAACATGCGCTGAGCCGTCGACCTCACTCTCTCCCTCACCTCCGCAATCAGCCCACCGTCCGAGCAGGTCACTTGTCTGTTGCGGAAGTGGGCACAGCTGATGATGACCTCGTCTACGTGTACTACGTACCCGACCTGGCCCCAAAACACAGCATCAGGATTTCACACACAGGGGGTTGAACGGCTTACATCTCACATGTATGAGAAAGCCGGAGGTCACATTAAGAAGGAGCTATCCCAGCCTGACTCTCAGAACAACAGTCAACCACTCCATCCAACACACATTGGACTGACTGCGAGGTCTGAGTGTAATTGTCAGTTGGCGACCTTCCAACTTACGGTGCTTATCGCTACCGCTCTCTCTCCTCCCCCACCTACGCCCGATGTCAAGACAGAGTCAATAAGACCAGAAGTGGGAGAGGGCGTATGTGACTAGCGCAGCCGGAGCCATCCCTGGGCATACCACCACTCCTGGCTTGGATCCCACACAAAACACACACACACTCGGAATGCCGATCTTGCGACACCGGATGTGTGCCTTCGTTCGGCTACCTACTCTAGCCAACATCCTCCTAACCGGCGTCCCACTTCTTTTTTTTCGTCTCCGGATCGGACCTGAAGGTCGTAGTGTCTAATTCTCCATTTAAGTTAAGCTGCCGTGAAACTGGCCCCCACACATGCTTTTTCCACGCAGGTGCTTCGATTGCTCTGACCACCGCCTCCTCGTGGTCTTGCACCTTCTCAAAAGCACAACTGAGCTGTGATCATTATCATAGTGAAATTTTATCTTGTATTCTCGTTGTGGCATCTTGTTCCTGTGCCCAGTCGGACCACACTCCACCTGTCACAGCCTACCTATCCCCCGCTTCCCCCATAGCATTTATTAAATGCTATAGTTAGTGTAGTCTCGATCCATCCACCTAATTTACGCAAACACGCTTTCCTTCTAATCAGGCACCCGGACCCAACTAGTGCGTACCCACATGGAACAGAACGAACTCAACGCCAAGATTGAGGAGCTGAATTCTGAATTGGCGTCAGCACGCTTGCAGCTCACCGATTTGCGCAACCGCCTGCTCGAAGACAACATGACCCAGTACCTGGAGGTGGGTGGTGGTGGCAGCAGTAGCAGTCACTCTCTGGACACCTACCTGCGACCCGCCCACAGTGAGCTCACTGTCGCAGATTACCAACGCGCCGATAGCCCGCACCAGTCGGTGACCCGCCTGGACCAGATGAAAGCCCTCTTTTTGGGCGGTGCCAGTGGGCGCAGTGCCGGCGGCGGCGGGGACTCCGCTTCCGTGCAGAATAGTCCCGCATCCACCAGTAACGGTCTACTCAGTCGTGCCAAGGCCTTGGCCTCCAAACCCTTTGGCGTAGGCGCATCCCCAGGTCAACCCAGCGTGTCTGCTGCGCCCTCTCAGCTACCGAGCGGAAACCCCTGGTGAGCCTGGCATGTGAACGGACTGCGACCCGGCCCACTGCCACCCTCCTCCCTCCTTCCCCGAACTGAATATACCGAGCTGCCTTCGCGAGCCCGCTGTCTCCCGCCAGCGGAGCATCCACTCGCACAAAAATGACGAAACGTTGGTTCCCCCGCTCCCCTCCACAGGCTGTGTTTGTTCTTCTTTTTTTCATCAAAAAAACGTCTTACCTGCTGTTGCGGCTGTGGCTGCTGCCGCTAGTACTGTCTTTCATAGGAGATTTCGCTATTTTTGTGTGGGTGGAAATCCCCCCCCCTCACCGCGTTTTGTTTCCCCTTCAGACTATTGTTTTATTATTGAGTTCCTATGTGCATATTGCCGGTTTTATCTCTTTCCTGTACGCTTACCTCTGCTTGTCCTACACTGCCTTTCACTGATCTCAATACCCTAGCGCATTCACGTGTGTGTGCGTGTGCTAGGGCCCGTTCTTTTTTATTACTGAAATGAGATTTGTGCGACTGTTTTCTACTTCTTCGTGCTACCCCTCTGCTCCTCCATCCCCCATTTTCTGCCAATCGTTTGCTTGCGCCCACTACGGGTTTAAAAGGCTGTCATATTCCCCGTGCTCGTGTGGTTACCACACAGAAAAAAGCGCTGGACTGGCTAAGCGACCTTGGCAGTTTTCACTTCGAAGAAAAAAGCAGTTCAATGACATTCCTGAAGAATACTATGGAGACTTGAATGGCCGTTTTAGAATAATTAGCCATCATCAGCCGGCCATACCCAACACCAAGTGTCGCAACTCCTGAGAGTGAACCCGCGACTTGTTGGCTAGAAGTCCAACTCCCCGACCATTGGGCCACGGGCTCGTTGTCCTGTCGGTTGCAGTCGGGTATATTGGCAATGATAGAGGAAAGGGGCGCTCACCGATCGCGTTTCCTCTAAAACCACAATACCCTGATATATTATTTCCCTTTTCACCTACGGATGGCGCTGTTTGGTTCCTCCTGTATGCAGACTGATTCTGCTCTTCGTTGCTTCAGAGCTTTCTCAGACGGTAACATGGCGATCGAAAGCGTGACTTCATTTTCGTCCTTAAAAGGAGATGTTCCTGGACAAATTTTTCATTAGTCTGCACGCACTCATCATCAAAGAACCAAATCAGACAGAAGTAACGATACGCAAGTGAGTAGAACATATATAGGATACTGATGGTAAGCCATCGCGCGTTTGTTGATTGACAGATCATGTTCGGGCAACTAGTTACTGAGTTTTAATTGCGCAAGAGTGCAGTTAGCACGATACTGGCATTGCGCGCAGGTCCTAGTCGCTACTCCCAACACCTTCGTCCTCAGTGTTAGTAATTGACGATTGAGGCCTTCTGAGCCATCGCCTGAAACAGTTGTTATTCTACGCACCCCCTCTGAGAGTTGTAGGGTACATCGGAATCGGGTGGGGGGCTCCTTACAATCGTTGACCGACTAGACGTCCCAGAATCGTGGCACTTGCTGCTCAGGGCCGTGGCCCGAGATGACGCGTCTTTTTCCTCGCCATCGATGCGGTTATTTTACGTTCGGAACGCTGTTTCTGCCCCGCTTTCATAGTTGCTTTGGTTGCGACTACTTCAGATTTGAAAGACATTTTGACGAGCAGGCGTCTGCTTTCAGAGAGATTGAGAGCAAACTGCCGGCACAGCCCACCTCGGTTGCGTTTACCTGTTCCTGTGGGACAGAAAATATTGTTCGCAGGAACTGGCATTTGTCAGAGAGAACACCTTCAAGCCTGGCTAGGAAATATTCAAATAAAGCATGTTTGCAGGTTTCCACTCGTGCATTTCATCGACACAGACCCGAATAGAGACCATCTGAGTGATTTAGAAGGTTCCTTCAAGCTATCCAAAGTCATTTGGCAGGCGTCTGTCAGCTAGTGCAGAGGCGGTTGCAATCAGGTTGCGCACACCGGTTCCGTGCGCACAAAATAATTTCGTTGGGGGGACCTCAAAGCTTGGTTCCACTGACAAAACCCAAACCAGTGGGTAACGTAATACGAGAACGGTGGTAAATGGGGGGTTTTTAAAGATGGGAGAATATAGTAATTAGTCTTAAATATGAAACATGGTTTTTAAGTACCCTAGTTAAGTTACGAAGCATTGCACAATTTGAAAACGCTGTTTCGTAGAACTTGTATCGCAACATTTCTAGCAACCTCCAAGTGACAGATTACCCGAAACCTTTACGAATGTGTAGTGGTTATTATTATGAAGTTATTTTTTTATAAAATAACAACAATAAATTGACTGTTAATTAAATTGATTAATCAATTATGGATTTTTTAGACAGCTAACCAGCTTTAATTGAAACTACGCTAACCCTAATCCCTTAGCTGCAAATCCTAACCATAAACCCCATCCTACGCCGCCGTCAACCTATAACCTGATCTCCAACCCCCCACCGACGCAAACTCCAGGCCGCCAACCATTGCATTTATCATACCCTCATGCCGGGTTTTACTGCAAATCGATTTTTCATGGACACCAACACGTCTAACGAAAATAATCTCAGTAGCTAGGCCAAAAAATAAATGATCAAGTGGTTTCGCGTTTCAGGCCCCCGCCCCAACTTCATTCAGTCCCCGCAGTTGCCATGGCCCAAAGGCATCAAGCCAGCTGCTCGCACATAATTGCCAGTCTCGGTGTCCCCATCCCCACTGACGGCGCTGACAGCATTTCTACTTACCCGCATCTTTTTATTCAATAACAGTATGAGCATAACAACCTGAGGTGAATCTATCGAAAGCAGACGTATAGTCGCCAGATTTTCTCTTTAATTTTTCAATTGCAATTTTTCCGACTCCATCAAATTCGATAAAGGACTTGCTAGTCCTTAAAACCTTCTTGACACTTATTTCTCTGGCCCTGTTTCCCTAAATTTGTTTGAGTATGGACAGAAACTAGAAGGAGACAAACGTGTGGTCGAGCAGAGTTCTCAGGCACTACTGACCCTTTCAAATTAAACAGACAATATGCCTGTTCATTTTTTTCCAAAAAGCTCATCTCGACAGAAATACTTATCTGTATTTCTCGTTTTCATAACCTCTGCGCGTTTTGCTGGAATCTTGAAAGAGTATGAAATACCTTAGTTAAATAGCAAACGTGTCCACGAAAAACTGACATACAATAAGTCAGTTTAATCGGATATCGCAAAGACGTGGTTAGCGCATTTTATTTGGAGGTTAACGTCATAATCGACGTGCCAGTCTGTTCGGACTCGCAATGTCCAGCATCTGTACTTACACCTTCGCAGTTAGGAAAGGCCATTGTAGTCTTTCAAAACCATGTTCGCTATGGGTCCAGGAATAGATGAACTTTATGTTTCTTTCGCTTACTATATCTACTCGTCCAAACAAGAGTAAGGTATGAGACATAACTTCTAGATTTTGAAGATCTGAGCGCGTTAGACGGTATTTGGAGGGTCTGGTTGTTGGCATTGCATTGCGCCTAACGACAAATGATAGGTGCTCATTGATGTGGTTGAATGCCCCATTGTCGCAGCAGGAAATATCCAAAGTCCTCAATCACATCTGAAGTAGTCGCAGCGACGAAGAAGTGGGAATACGCAATAACGGCGAGGAAAAATGATAAATCACATTGAACCACGGTTCAATCGACGCAACATAGCCAGATGTTTGAGGTAATCATGGCTGAAGTCCACCCAAAAAGCAACCATGTGTCATGATCCTCCGACTCGGGGGATGCTTTGTGAATTACTGACGGCTGATGGAGGTGCGGAGATTAGTGATACGAGCATGGGCACAAATTTCATAATCGTCCTAACTGCAATCGAACGTAGTGAAAACTCACCAACTGATTACTCAAACGTGGTTCGACAAACCTGTGATGGTTTCAACCGCATCCTATAAGTATTGCAGTCACCTAAATTTCCCTACTTCGGTTTGTTTCGGCTCTGTCCGGCCGTCAATCAAGGTTACTCATGGTTTGAGTATTGTCAAGGCGTAGTGCGGAACTGAAGACTTATAGAAGTAAGCACAATAACATTACCGACAAAGACAGGCGAGATTTGAATTGTCACTTTTGGCTTATTAGCCATAATCAGACAGCCATACCCAACTGCAGGCGGTAGCTATTCTGCCTATCACACTACCGTTGTGCGGCTGCTGGTGATGCTCGAGTGAGTTCCTAGGTACAATAGGATGAGTGTGTCGCAGAACCGATAGGTGATCACCTATTCATCATTGCATATAGAAATGTTTTTTTGGATACGAATGGCTCATTACCCCAAGAGTCAGGAGGACAGATGGTATGATTTTAAGTTTCATTTTCTTCCTTACTTGAGGCATATATATGTATTTATATTTCCCGAAGAGCATTTTTCTTTTCATTATACTATTTCGGGATGCAAACCACCTCTGTTATTCAATATATATATATATATATATATATATATATATAAAGGGGAGCCGTGACTTCCCTGTATTTTTTCAGTGTGCGTTCAACCGCCAGTCGAGACTAATCATAAATTAAGTATTGTTTGGACGTATTGTGGAGTACTGAGGACATATATAATTGTTTAGTGGCTCATTACCTACAGGGGCGACAGGACAGACTGTAGGTTGCGATACGTCTCCCGGTACGAGCAGGCTAAGTGCTTTTTCAAATTTTGTTAGGCAGGTCTTTCTTCACGTGCGGGTGATTGCCTTTCAGGGGAATAGGCGATGAGTATCGTCTTCCGCCCTGATCAGTTATGCACCTCCATCTACGACATCTGTATTTCGCAGATTTCGTGCGTCTTGGGCCTACTATATTGCGTTCTGTCTTGTCAAGTAACTTCAAACTGTGAGCCTATTCAAGGGTAAGAACAGCATTTCAGATGCTCTTTATGGCTTTGTTTCCAACGCATTGGAGAAGTAATAGAAAATCTTTTCCGGTCCCTCACAAGAAGGTCCTAGACGGAACTGTAATATGTTTAATTTAAGTGATTGCTCTTTGAACTCAGTAAGCTTTGCTGCACGAGCTTGGTTTTACGCCCCCTCCGCTCAGCTCCTATTTTATGTCCTTCAGTCATCTTTCTACTTTTCGTGTTCTCGTGCATAAGCCTAGAAGCCCCTTAAAACCGTCAAACATATTGTTTCATTGACGGACCCACATTCCAATTATTTGGACCATTTGATGTTTGCAATTCAAACAGAACATGCGGTTTACTGCCACTTTTTAATTATCTCAGCAATTAGTCGGTTACTTGGTATATAGTGTATCCCCACTATATGCTACTGACTGCATGCTGGTAATTTAATCAATTTTATGCAGTTATTGCGCTGTGGCTGCTGAACTTCGGCCCGAATATTCTGTATCCATAAAGCTTCATATAGACTAATTTACTTCATTTCGGGAATTAACTTCTAGGGGACTTAAAAAGCAGCTTAATTCAGATCTGGATTATCCGCCATAAAACACACGAGGAATGTTGGGGGACTCACAGGTGAGCCGACCACCTCGCAGCTGTGGAATTCAGTGACAGTATATCAGCTGAACACGCTTGTCTGAGATTTTGACTACTACGTGTGCTACCAGTCTATTGCATCGTGGAACCCCAGCACATCCGATTTCTGCTATGGTTTATGCTTCTGGCAGTTAGGTTCAATTTAACCACCCCCGGTAATTATAGAGCACAATAACTGTAGGTCCATGGCCAGTCCGTTTTTTCTACTACCAATTAATTGAAGCCTAAACCTCTGATAAGAACTGAGTCAATCGATATATTGATCTGTCACCGGCATAGAGAGTCCTGCACAGTTACCTCTGGGCTGACTTTGCTCGTGTTTGATTGGCCCCTACTCGCTATAACTGCTGTCTGTTTTTGTTGCCGTTTTTATCTTTGACGAGAGACTCCAATAAGAGTTTGAAAGCTCAGAGGAATCAGAAAATGGTCCTGGCGATTAAACAGCCTTCTTCTTCTTCGTCTTCTTTATTTAAACAGTCAGTGCGCTCGACTGTGACCTTAAGTCGTTGTTGACTTCTGTAGGAAGATAAAACGTCTGTACTCAGTGAAGAGGATAGAATTCTCGGACGCAGGAAAAGCCGCTATGCGGGGGAGGAGTACGTCCCGATCTCAATCTACCCCCTATGTCGAGCGGTAACCGAAAACGCGACCTCAACAAACGAAGGCTGTCACGTCTTCACGGCACGTCTTTGTCCGTCTGGGGAGTTGGGTGTGGCGAAGATTGCTGCGGTCACCTCACCGGAGGAAATTAACGTTCTTAGAAAATTTGTAAGTGCATTGGAATATTGAGCAACGCTGGCTGAATCCAGCATACCTACTTCGTAGTTTATGCTCGTCTCTTTATTATGCTGTTGTTGGCAAATTTACACAATTCAACTGGACTTATTGTGAAAAACTCGACAACCTCGCTTGGATTCGAGCTCACTACAGCAATTGCAGTTCTAAAACCGGGGGGAAGAACTCAAGCCTTGTCCACTGTGGCTGTCAACTTTTTCACAATTGTCTCCACTCAAATAACCACGAATCAAATGCGATGTGAAAAAGTGGGTTACAAAGTGGTTACCGCACAGAAAACTAGTCATTCTTTAATTTCAAAATTAAAAGAAGACGTAATTTTCTATCCAATGGGTACAACAAAGTATATTTTCGTGCATGGATTCGATAAAACATGTTTGAATTCATTAAGACATCGAGCGTCAATGAAAAAAAATACATATGTACTGAGCAGCCATTTTTACGGAAGGACGTTTTCTGGAGACGACCAGAACGTAGTTAGTTCAAAGTTGGCATCCTGAAGTAAATGAAATATCTGGGGATTATGCCACATGCGCCAACTGCACAGTCACAGCCTTCAAGGACTTCGCCATGATTAGCATCTACTGGCCAGTAAACGTGCTTTTTAATATGATACCATTCTCCAAGCATGCATGTCTCCGCTTTACCGGATACTATTCCGACTCGTAAAGCTACACCTTCCAGACATTAATCTTGTTTCCCTCTTCAGGAATCGAGCCATATGCACAGTCACAGCCTTCAAGGCCTTTTCCATGATTAGCTTCTTCTGGCCAGCTTCTTCGAGCCTGTCTAATAAATCGTGTGGGCTTTACTCTGCGTGCACGTTACGCGAGATTTTTGCTCGTCTGACTGTTCGAGCAGCGGGTTAGAAAACACTAAAACAGTGCGACTACTGAGAGCTAAAAATAGCGTGTTTTGTTCACCCCCCCTGCTGCATATGACATATGTGCAACAAAAAAATCGATTTTGAAATGCCCTCAGCGAGGTTTAGTAAGACGCTCAAGTTTAGTGTACTCTCATAGAACAAAATAGGCATAAATGGATGCAAAAACGTAGTGTAAGACAGTGGTTGACGCAGCAAATTATCTAACTATCAGGAGAGTTCGACTTCCACTCGAATTTATAAACATTTGCCATATACAAGTACGCAGAAACATATGCCGTATAAAAAGGATATTTTCCAAAACGGGTAAGACGAGCGCGTAAAATGCATAACATTTTATGCGCCATGACATGATTATCTGGATTCTCGTTATCACGCTTCATGAGTTAGGTCACATGGTATAATTTTAAAAATCTCATGGTAATCATCATTATACATCACATTTTTGCATTATTCCTGGTGTGTTTTGCTGGTGATTGCGCAGCACCTTTGTACAAGTGGCAATTCTGCCTCTTTGGGCGTCATTACCACACCATTCTTTGTTTTGATACTGTTTTGGCATTGGCGTGACTACCCTCCAATGTGTCGAGACTTGGAAAAGCCTGTAACATTGGTGTAACATACTTGGCTTTTTTCTATTTCAGGGTTTCTATGGCTACGCCCCTGGGGAAGAAAGGTTTGAAATCAGTTTGCTATTTCCGTGCATGATTGTGTTTTGATGTTTTATAGACTGTGGTTGCGCATGTTGGCCCTGCTTTTTCATCTCCTTCCCTCGTCGCCTGCTTTAACATGATTCTCATTGATCCTATTACCACAATTGTTAGTGTTTTCGGTGCTCAGAAAACATCCTGAGACACGAAGCAGTAAAATCAATACTTGAACGAGGATAGCATGTGCGGTAAATTTCCTGTGGTACATGTGTTAGCTGTTCAAGAACTACCTACTTATTTATAGTTAAGTAGGTGCTGTTTACTGCAATCTGCTAGGTAATAGATCTTGAAATTTGGTTTACGATTTTGATTATGGTGTTAGGGGTATGTTGAGGGTTTTAGTGTACGGGCTGGGGTTTCAGGTTTGCGGTCGTTTTCAGATTTAAGGTTTTTCCGTTTAAGTTTAATTTTAGAGTTTTAGGGCTCTGCTCATGTTTAGGGGATTAGGATTTGTCTGACAGACACCTTTTCCTACCATACTTGCCACTGTGTTCTGCTTAATAGTTTTTGTTGCTCCCTCTGGCATGATTCTTCCTGACCCGACTGCCCTGTTAATTCGAGTAATCTTTCCTTTCAATTCAGATGGCAGCCAGATTCTGCGGGCGCTTTTCATCCAGAGCCCGATGTAATCTACCTTTTTGATACAGAGGTGAGTTCTGCTCGCTTATTATTTTAACTCCAAAATCTTGGTTTGTACCTTCACATCCTTTCGAGACGTACGTTCTCTGCACCGAGCATCGTCTTGCAGTGGACCTCATCAATCTATCATCGAACTATAATTTAGGCGAAATAGCTAATCTCGTAAGCCTGTTGGTCGATTTTCATCTACAATTCTGAACCTTGTTTATTTGATACTTTACGTTTTACGAACCATTTGTCCATAATCCTTAGATTTACTTACGAATTGCAGTGGTTACATGAGCTTTGGTGTCATTATAGTAAATGTTAGCCTATTTTAGACCTACCTCAAATGCTGACTTTCTACCAACAACCGTCTCAAATATTTATATCAATCTGTTCCGCAAATATTCATCACCATAGACGAACTATAATTTCACTCATTTTGAATAAGTGCATTTTACTAGTACTGCTTGCCGGCCAACTGTTTATTGCTTATTTTTCTTTAGGACTATGAAATGTGCTATTTTAAATCAAACGTTCACCTTACTGAATTTAATGAGTTATTAATTTAGACACCGTTTATGACGTTCTTGTGAACATGGGCACATTTAGCTGTCGGTTTTTACTATAGGTCCCCTTACCAAACGTGCAATGTGTTACATGTGTATTTCCTGAAGTTAACCGTAAGGATGTCGCAGTGTTGTGGGAACTGGAATACTTCGCTCACACAGGACATGCACTCTAAGCGACTTGGAAGGCTTGAGTGCGTTTAGAAGTGCAGATTTTGCTTGCAAAAGACTCAGCAGTTAGTGCATTTTTAGCACTAACGCATTTGTTGTCATTAATGGAGACTTAAACCGCTACGACCTATTGGAGCAGTTCCCAACAGGAAAAGAAGTTGGTGGCCATTAGAGAGGTACTGTATTCTGTACAGATAGGTCGAGAGAACAGATGGGCAACCGGACAAGAGCACGCCCCGCGCTTCGCGAACGGTGTCCTGAGTGTGAGGGAGTGGGTGAGTTGCCACAGCGCGTTGAGCTAGAACACGCTTGAGTCGGCCTTGAACATGATTGGTCGGTTAGGACGGCCGCGATTGGCCGATAACTAGACTGCCACTTTTGCGCACGTGCAAGTACTCGCGCCGGGCAAAGCGACGCCACAGGCACTCTGAGTAGGGCCACCACAATTTTTTACCTTAAATGCTCTTTTTTCGAAAATACCTGACCTCCGTTGTAATTTCTCTAACGAACTGATCTTGTAGTTATAGTTTTTAATGAAAACTAGGACAAATGGGAAAGTTGCACCATGCGGAGTCTAAGATCCGACCCGATTTCGCATCGGCTGTTTTGCGGTTCAACAGTGACCAAAGTGTTTCCCAATCATGTAGCTGGCCAGCATCCCCTACTCCTGGTTTGTATTGCTAACGTAAAGTGGGTCCAGCTAAGTTTCTGCCGGGACCATAAGACAAATGTTGTAGACGTAGGAGCTGTATACCTGCAGCAGACAACTTGAAATCAGCCAAAATGTTAATAATTTAACCGCTTAAAAACACCCTGACTAGGCCCTTCCCGTCATACCCAACCCCCAGATGGTGCCTCACCCGAGGCTCGAACCCGCAACCTGCTGATCAGAAGTCCAACGCTATAACCATTGAGCCACGGCTCGTTGTTTTGCCTGTTTATATCGGGAATATTGACGGTCCTTGAGTGAACGCTCACTGATCGCTAACGGAACTCACTCGTCCCATTCTGCCTTGAGGCTCACTGGCAAGCCCCATCAGCAGCCACACCACGGCTACTAGTAGTAAAGACGGACGCGTAATTGACATTGGAATTTTTTAATTTACAAAGTTATTGTAACCAATAGGGAGTTTAAAGTTGTCGCCCACCTTTCCCTTAATAAAACTGAACTGAACGGAACTCGCAACACGAATTTCTAACAGTTAAGGCCGCCAGTGGCGTATATAATTTCTCTAGTTTTATTGAAGACAGCTGTTCTTGGCAATACGGTGGGGCTCCCTTTGAAAATGTAATTTTATTTAAAAGCTCCCTAAGGGAAGTTGGAGTTCCAAGCCACTTTTTTCAGTGGTGAGGTGTGGTGTGCGAAATTACTTCATTCCTTTTCCGAATTGCGCCACGGCCTTTTTCATTAGGGAGACGGTTTGCACGCATTCGTCCTTTATTTTAAGCTGAGTCGTTTCTGATATGGTATCTACCAGCTCGGTCTTATTCCACTTTTTGTGCACAGATTTTCTTCCTCCTTCACTCACTTGGCTGTCTGCGCGTAGAAATCCCTCGTTCCCTTATACCAACGCAAGCTAACCAGGAGACTGTAAGTTGCCTGTCTGCAATGTTTTATTAGCTTCCTCGGCAATTACTGACTGATTTCCGAAACCATCATTTATTCTTGTATGTCATTATTGGTCATTGGACGATCATTGAACACCTATGCATCTCTCCCATCGACGCACAAGATCTTCTCTGGCTCGTTGATGAGAATCCACTGGATTTTTGTATCCATCTTCCACCTCAGTTCTGTTCTTCAAAGTTTTGCTGCTTAAAAATGTTTCTAGATGCTTGAAAGAAACGGTAGTCAGTGGGTTAAAAATCGGGAGAATATGAGGGATGTGGTAAAGTGTTGTATCCCATATCGGTGACCTTCTGCAATCTCATTCGGACAGCATGTGAGCGTGCGTTGTTGTGGAGCAGAGTTGGGCCCCGCCGATTCACTAGTGCAGGTCTCATCTTTTTCCGAAGGGAACACGCTTTTTTCAAAGTTGCTGGCTGTTGTGAAGCTCTTATTAATCCCGAGCAGGCCGTACTGAATAACAGTAGCAGCCCCTCAGACTGTCAACATGACCTTCTGCTGATGCAACTTTGGTTTCGGCAGCTGCTTGAGTGCGTAGTTTCGATCAAACCATTGCTCTTACCACATACCTTTATCATAAGGAATACCTTTACTATTCGATCCAGAAATTGATCATTAGACTTTCCCACAGAAACCATCGAACACACTTCAAAACGCTAACCAATTCGCACCAACTGCTCTGTCATCAAGTGCCCTCTGACAACCTGACGTAGGTTTTCTTCAACAAGTGCTTCCAAAAGGTCATTGTCAAGCGTACAGAGCCGTCATCTACCTTTTTCAACTTTGAGCTTCTCATTGACATGACGGAATTTCGAAACCACCTTCGTACAGTCTGATCACATGTAGGCCCTTCTTCCCATGCTCTATGACCCTAATTCGAACTTATGCAAGAAAAGTCAACGCATTTCTCTTTTTTCTTCTTTGCTTCAGAATTGTATTCTGAAGGAAATTCTATGAGAATTATTCAATGCTGCATGTTACATGCTGCATAAAATACTGCAAAAAATCAATTTCGTTCTTTTTTTAAAAATCGAGCATGAAAAAATCGACCAGTATTTTTCCGAATAATCTAATACTTGCAATCGTTTCCACCTTGCCTATAATTATCTCGGCTTTCGCCCTACACTCAAGGTGATATTCCCCTGTGCGAGTCCTTTGGGATCTGCTCTGCGCCCACTCAGTCCAGACAATCGGTCACGCCGCCGCACCGCTCATCTCCCCGGCCTCCGCCTGCCCCTTTTCCGCGCGGTATGCGGCCTACGTTTATTACCGCAGCCGAGGCTGGATTGTCCGCCCGGCTCTCTCGCTCGGCGCCGTGGATTTCCTTCTCTACGCCCAAGGTCCGCCCTGGCGACACGCAGCCTACGCTGTCCTAGTCCTCTGCGACCGCACTGCTGAGTCGACCGCCACTAGTTCTGTGACTGCCCATCTTCGTGTCATCGCGGGGGTTGCCAAGGTAATTGCGTGTTTTGCTGTGCCTCCTTAACGGCTCGCGTGGTAGATGCACTGGCTCGACGAGGGAAAGGGTCAGGCCCAGGGGCACGACAGGCACTTCCATAGAA
This sequence comes from Schistocephalus solidus, assembly GCA_017591395.1. NCBI lineage: Eukaryota > Metazoa > Platyhelminthes > Cestoda > Diphyllobothriidea > Diphyllobothriidae > Schistocephalus > Schistocephalus solidus. The sequence goes on along the minus strand of WEDG01000027.1, from coordinate 60,547 downwards.
AATCCTGCACATGGGGTGTTGGTACGCCTAGCTTCAGGCTCACACCGTGCCAGCCACCAGCGCCCGATCCCGCCTCAAGTATTCTTGTCTTGGTCATGAAACTGGGCCCAGATCGGTGAGGAGGAGAGAGGGTAGTAGATGCAGCGTAAGTCTACTATCAGTTCACACTAAAGTCACGTTTCCTGAGCCACCGCGCTGTGCAGCACGCGGTGGACCTCGTCGAATTTACTATTGTCGGGGTTAAAGTTATAGGCTTGATATCTTGGGGCCATTTACGTACACGTTCACGTTGTCGCTTTTCTTATCGGCAGGGCATGTTGATGTTAACTTTGCTATAGTGCTCAGGGTCTGTCCATTGTTAATCCTTCTGGCGGACAGGGGCCCATTTGGCATGTCGTTAGAAACCGTCTCCATAAGCAGGGTCTACTATTGCTGCACCAATACGCGAGTTTTGTTTCATAACAGTCTCTCCTACTCGTTTGATTTTCGATCTGGCGTTCGACAAGGTTTTATCTTGTTCAATCGCGCCATTGGCTGAATTCTTGGAAGAATTCTGCAGGCCCATGACTGTGTTGAATTTGCACGCGGACACCAGGCGATTAATCTCGACTACTTGGGCAATATCATGCTGCCAGCCTCAAGTTTTGGTGATCTACAAACTGTGGATTCGCGGGCGAGTTGAACTCGCTAAATCGGTCGGTATGTTCATATCCCTGACCAGGTGAAGGCACATCTGTCAACTTTGAAGATATAGACAGTTTCAAATACCTCGGGGTGAGCTTGCGGCCAAATGGAATGAATTTGCAATACATCGTCTCCCATATCGATGGTTCTCACTGGGTTTTCCAAAGCCTTTGAAAGTGCCTATGGATCCAACGCGAAATCTTCATCGCCACGAAGATTCGCATCTACCGTGCATCCTGGGTTTGTGCACGTGAAACTTGAGGCATTTGCCAAGACATGCAAGTTCTTTCTAGATCTACTATATTTTGATCTCCACTACTGTTGTCCCCAATGCCAGCATGGCAACGAGAAAGAACAAGATCGTTCGGGTGAAAATTTACTATAACTCTACATTCTCACTGGATTCCTGTGTGCATTTATAACATTCAAGTAAGGTTTTCTAATATTCTGTCTCATAGTCTTCATGAAGAAGGAACTGGAAGAGTCCAGCCGCCTCTCAGAGATATGAACCAATCAGGTTCTAGGGAGGCATTCTGGCCGCAGTCAATGGCGGGGAGTTGTCGACAGCATGTATTTAGCACGCAAGGGGAAGCGTGCACGTGATTCCCAGTGAGCTTAACTGATTCTTTTTTTGGGAATTTGGATATAACAACAGTTAAATATAGGGCTGCAAAACTTGATGCCATTTATTCATTCTTTTTTCACTATTTCGGCTTTATTCAAAGTAATCGTGAAGAAATCGTGTTTCAAAGTACAATTCTTGTACTTCTGCCCTACAAAAATATTTGATGATCCGAGCGGTAACTATCCCTGTTGGGGAGCATGTATTTTTTATTGCCGCTAAAATACTACTTATATTTTTTTCTGTTGTGTTCTTATTTCTATCTCTAGCAATTAATATTGTGTTGGGTTCGTGAAGATGAAGAATTTGACAATGCATCCTTGATTGATCGCCCGTGGGACGTGGCGTTAAAATCCTTAGTACAGGTAAGCCGATAATTCGGTTTTATTTGAAATAAATCAAAATAGGTTTTTCGAATGCATACATTTGTTTATCGTCTATTCACGTGCCCCAGCGTTGTCGGTGTTTTCGGAAAACTTTGGTAACGATTTATTCTTTTCAGGAGACGCTCGTTTCTCGTAACCTGCAAACTACATAATGGGATCTTTTCTGTTAACTTGTTCAATTTATATAATTGAAACCCCCTGGCTTTACTTTTTCATACTTTTTTTGAGACTGGGAGGTCACCGTGTCGGTACGTGCCATAAGCTGATGACGGCGCTCCTAAGCTGTCAGACGAATTGGTGCTGATATGGCGGGAAAAATTGATTCTACCGTCTCCCTTTGGCCTTGGAATGTCCACCCAAAGCACTTAATCGTCTGTTAAAAGACCCAGTTCCCCGCCCCCTTAAATTAATGCTTCCAGGTATGCTGTATCATTTTGATAGGTATGCGTCCGCATTTCAGTACTATGTTCACCACATGCGGTTCCGTAGAGTAAAGTTGTTCAGCCGAGGTCTAGCTAACTACAGCAGAAATGATACATTCTAATGCATACACATCTGACTTATTTAGCGTACGTCGTAAAACCGCAGAAAGACTTAAAAATTTGATACACCATCATAATTGGGATCTTCTATTCATATTTCGATAAACGGAAATCATAACGCTGTATGGTTAAGTGGGCACGATTCAATTCTAGAACAATTTAGAGTTTAATATGAACTGCACCGTTTAAAAATTTGCGCTCTGATATTGGATGACATTATTGGGGTTTTCTTATGCTGGTTACGTTCTCGCAGACATTATAAATGGCATCGAAGTGCGGCTTGGGTTTGCCGCGGTCGCAGCATGCAGTGCGGCCTGGGAGTCTATTTCCATGAATCAGACGTCTCAATTTGCCCTAGTACCACACCACTCATGACTGTGGAGGGGGTTGTGTCTGACAGTGGGCTAACGCGGAGTATAAACCCGCGTGTAGTTGCTTTGACGATCAAGAGCATATCGTCGACCTTGTGTTGGCTACAACGGGAAGAGTTGATTGTAATTTTCTTTCACCAACTGGCCCTACCGTGCAGGATAATTTGTGGGCGTTCAGTTCTCCCCTGGGCCCCTAAGCTGGCGGTCACTTTGCTGGCAATATTCAATTATCCAGGCGTTTTTTCATAGAGAAAAAGACGTGGATTCTAGAACCGAATTCTTATACAATCCTTGCACACCCTGATTCACACAACCCTGACAAACATGTAGCGACCTTAAAACGCATCAAATGATGGATCTTCATTAAACCACTGAATAATACGTCAATTGACCAGGATTCAAGTCCGTTCCGTTTATTGAGGGTAATAGGCGTGAGCCTTTGAGATGCCGATGTAACCTCATAGCGTCTGTAAAAATGCAGAAGTGCTGTTATTCATACCGATACGATTTTTGCAACTGGCTCCTTAGCCTCCAAGTAGGCTAAAACATTTGTCAGAAACGTTTGGCTAAAAGACCTTTGGCTACTAGTCTTTTCTCTACATTGCTAGGTATTTGAGGAGTTACAGACATAACCATCGATGACCAAATTAGAGAGCATTTATTGTCCACATATATGCTCAGCTAACATTTGTTTGGAACTTGGTACGAAATTATTTGTAAACGATTGTTTCTTATCACTGGCTCAGTATTGAAGACTTGTGGATCAGGAAATGTGTTTCAAGAGCTGCTGTAAGTAATTATGCTATGAAAGCCAGTAGTCATCAAAAAGTATTCTTTTACCTAAGGACTACCAAGAACTTAAAGTATAAAGTTTGCCGAACTAGATTGCGCTACTTACATACAGCTACAGAAGTAATGGAGGTGCTTAATTAGCACATCTATCAGGTGCTAAAAATATGTTAAATAGAAAGCTTATTATAGCAGAATGTTATTACTTGATCTGAGACAGCAGTTCCGAAACAGCACGTTATTCACCCTATTCTGCCCCCCACCCACATAGCAATGGAATTTCACGCCTTCCGGCAATACAGATTGAGCCCGCAGCTGAAGTTGGGTGCGTTTGACCGTCTCGGTTTCACATCCTCTCCTTTCCATACTGTGTTTGAGCATGGACTTCTGATCATGGTAACATTGCCCGAAATACTCGCTCCAATCCTTCTTACCGTTATCTCATTTTAATAGGATATAAGTTGAAGCAAGATGAAGGATGAAAGCGTAGTCCTTTGCGTTGCATTGAAGAGAGGTATATGTGCGAGCAACAGGTTGATATAACTTGCCATTTAATTCTAATTTCAAATGTTTTAAAGATGTCGCTTTAAGTGTGTCGGGAGACATAACGTGTGACTGATATACTAGGCGCCACTTTGCACGTGAACTGAATCACGAAATGATTAATTTGCATTAAGTCTTGTAGACTGCTAAACGATCCCGAGCCAGTCCACCAAGCCGTAATCTACGTGGCCTCATCTGGACTAAATTTTTTATAGGTATTCACAATCAGTAGCGTTTTGATTGCTCCTGGATACGATGGACGTATAAGAAAAATAAATAAATTGTTTTATTCCGGTGCCCATGAGGGTACAGTCATGGTAACCAAAAATAAATGCATTAGTAGTGAATTCTAGTACAAGTAAGCACACCGTGTTAGTGGGCACTTTGCGTCTCTTAAATTTTAAGTCTATTGCAAAAATTGGTTTGCGAACAGTGAAAATAAATTTCTTACACATTTGGTTAAGCGTAGGAAATCGCTTATTGAGGCAGGTGGGATTTTTTTCTTACCTTGTTCTTAACTTGGACTCAGTCTGTTTTTTGTTGAGCGTTACCCATTTCTGCATTTATTTAACAAACTAGTTTTTCATTCGGTTTGGTATTCTACCGCAGTCAGTTGTTTTCCATTTTTTTCAATTAATGCCGGAGGTCTGAGAGATCGCATTTTATAATCGTCGTATTTTCTGGTCTTATTTGAACAATGGCAAGCCATGTGGTTTCTCCGTAAACAGTGGTTGATTTTAATTTGAAAATAGCTTAAACGAAGGCTCACATCTATTTTTGCCAAAAAAATAATTGGAGTATAATACCTCTTAGCCCACCGTAAAACGTGACTACTGGAATCTGTGCGCACTTCACATGTGATACTTTTCTTGCAGATATAGTAACGCACTCGGTGTAAATAATAAATATCAGCCTTTAACCCTCAACCGATGGGCCTACAAGCCCCAAATTTCCTTTCGATGACAATCAATACTACCTGCGAAGTATTGCAGACTTTGTAAGTAAGGTGTGATCCATTAATGCACTCCTCAGCCAGCATAATGAATACTGTGGGAATGATTCTTATATGTAACTATAGCCGATATATTCTGAAATCTTCGGACAATTCAATGTCAGCATCACTAAAATTTCAGCCATTCTAGGTTATAAGCGGATCCAACCCATTTATCAAAATGATTGGGAATTCTAAATTATTTTTATAATAGCCCAAAACCTTGATAAATGATTAACCTATGTTGATGTGAACCAGGGGTGCAATTCCATTATTAATGGTGTCCACTTTTTAGACTGGTTAAATGGGAGCGGTTGCATATCGTAAAGAAGTCTATAACTTAGGTCGGCTCCAGATGCTATCGGTATTTTCTATGTAACCTAAAAGACAATCACTTATATGAGAATACCAAAGTGTGCTGGTTGGTGAGAGGGCTTCAAAAATCAAATCAGATGGACAGGGTTTACAGGAAAAATTTTAATAGCACAAGTAACGGTTAAAAGCCGTACTGAATTCATTAGATCCCACCATAAAAGAGGTAGCCATTTAAAGTTGCAATCTTCAGCGCGAGAAATTAGCATGCGTCTGTGTTGTATAAGCTTTCGTTTTCTTGTTGAAAACAATGGTATCGATTAGCGTCATGGAGTGGTCAAGGTGAAGTCTGAGTTCCATATTTCATAAGTTAGCGACAACAATCTCGATTGATAGCAACTTCTATGCTCATAAGAGTCGCTGGCTGAAGAAAGGATTACCAAAGTGCAATTGCGTGTGGTCACTTCTGACCTTGTATGGATGACAACGCGGGTGTGTTGTGCAGAACTGCACGAAGAAACCCTCCGGTGTCAGTGAGCAATATGACCACGGATTATCCGGAATATCCAGAGCAGGCTTTACCGTAAATGTCTGTAAGAAAGGAAAAATAAGTTAAGTTTTTTAAACATATTCTAGTATGGTACACCCTTAAAACCGTCGACCACCTTCGTTACCCTCCGCCCTCTGCTTCCTTAAAAGAAGATGCACCTACTTGCAGTATATATTGATATATTTCAGATCGTAAATAGAATATAAAATTGTGAGAGTAAGTTGGTTTTAATTTAGTTTTTGTAAAATATTCATGTCTAGTCCAAAAATCATTGCAATGGAGTAGTGAGTGCAGGATTTCAAAGACGCATAGTTCACATAGCATAATCGTTTTTGAGTGAAGATTATTTACGTCAGTCGTTCTAGCTACCCCAAGAAATTGATTCCAGGAAACGTACTCCTTTCTGGAATTGAGGTGATCCTAAAATATGTGAATTAACACAATATTTGGAATAAATCACCTATTTAGTACGAACCCCCAGGCTGCTCTCTTCAGTGCAGTTCCGCAGGAGAGCGTTCTGGGTCCCATTATTATTCAGCTGTATGTGGTCGACTGCCTGGATTGTCTGGCCTGTGAGAATGTACTTTTCACAGATGCTCTGAAGTTATTGATTTTAATTTAAAAGTCAGAGGTGGCACTGAACATGCAAAATAACTTACATTGCTTCATAACAGGTGTGACTAGTGATTTATTAACCTGTATTCTAACAGACGTCAAGTCATACGAATTAAGTCAATTAACAGAAAGTTGCCGAGATGTGAATATAAGTACGTTAGTAGATGTCACCGATGAGATAGGGTACGTAGGTATGGTGATGATTACCATTATCATCATTGTGTCCAAATACGAAAGAGGGATACGTGAGATCCAGAGATCCATCCTTTTATTTGAAGGATCTTTTCGTTCAAGTGTTTGGAAAATTTCTCCGGTTCGTTCAGGCGTAGCAAATCTGGACGAAGAAAGATTACGTCCTCTTTAAGAACATTTAATGAAGGGCGTCCAAACAAGTCATAGAAATGGAGTATACCCTTTTGAGGGCCGGTTTGAAACATTGGCAATTTTTTACATCTCTTATAGACAATAAGAGGGAGATAGGATCACATTCCTCATGATCACGGTCCTCAGAGAAGTAGACAGTGCAAAGTCAAACGCCTGTTTTTTGAAATGATGAAAAGTATAATCCCCGAGGTCAACAATGCAAACTGAAAACGAACTACACCCAAGTATAAGCGCTACCAACTTCTGTCAGCAGGTGCTTGGAGAATGGATCAAACGACCTTTTACGTTTGCTCTGGTTGAAAGCGTTGAGAAACTTAAAAAAATGAAACATTTTTTTGAAGGAGATATACTTGGTCAACCTCAATGTATAATATAAAATAAACGTATATTGCTGCGTTACATATGCATTTTTGCCAACGCTTATCTGTAAAGAGGGTTTTCAAAGGCTCTCCTGTTTCCCTTGTATAAAGTGAATTATTAAAAAGAACAAAGTCTCCACGCCATTTGCTCCGCTGCTAATTTTGCGAAACGATGAAATTTTTTTAATTCTTAGCATATGCTTTCCTCTCGCTTTGTTGTAACACTTAAATAGATTGTATATTTTCCAACCTCATTATTTTTTCACTTTAGCGTTTAATCCACCTATGTTAATAATTTACGTACCGACTATTTGTATATCCGTAACAAGCTTTCCACGTGGTCAGTGTGTGGCTGCTCTTTCGCGGCAATTTTGGCTGGAAGGTTTTGTCCAGCTGCAACTTTCTCGCCCATAATCAACTTCTCCTCATACGTCTATAGTATAATCGTATGCTTGGATTGTGATAGTTAAAGATCAGCATCAAGAGACAACAAAAGATATGAATGGAGCCCACATAAGTCGTCTATTCATTCCTTAAATTGTTTGCTTAAATGATCTTTGTGCCAACTATTTATCGACAGAAGGACGAATGTATGCCCCAGAACTGAAAAATTGCTTGCTAATTGTCCGGTCTGGATAAAGGTTTGACCGCAGACAATCAATTAAAATTGAATTGTTTGCGATTGTTTTTTATGAAATCAACATCCGGCTTTACGAAAACGAGAGAAAATAATCAGCGATGGTAAATCGAAAGTACTCGTGCATGTTGGCACTGTCGATTTTCGCAGCGCAGGCGCTATCCGATTTCTGAGTCTTTGTTGGAAATTGAAGCGTGTACTTTTTCTTTTTCATATTTCGACATGCCCAAAAGTAACAGTGAAGAACAGCGCATTAACCAGCTCAGGAATACTAATCGATCCAGACACCGACTTTGAATTGTTGCTTGTTTTTCTGCATAAGGCCAGCTGGACTCATTACCTTGAAATTTGTCAAACTTTTCAAGAATGCTAATTGTATCCATTATTTTATTTTTGTCAATTATACCCAAGAATTTTGGCATCGTTTTTGAAGGGAAGCTTGCAGATTTTCAGGTTTCATATAAACTTGGTTATTAATAAGACAGCAATGGCAATTTATATCTCGTTTTAGTTTCCATTCGGAAAATTCTTCGTTTCAATATGAATTAGCATTTCCTGAGGTAAATCTAAGCGTAATTTTAACTTTTGGAGAACGTCGGGGACCTTAATCTGAACGCCTACTGGGATGCACCCGAAGCCTGGGATGTAGGTTACACAACGCTTAAGGTAAATATATGATTTAAACATTATTTTTTATATCCGAACAATATTATGTGTTTTAAAGGAAAAGTCCTTATGAGCAAGCAATGTTATCGTAATTAAAATAAGGACATGATATTCACAGTCATTTAGGTTGCTTTTTAACGCTTAACTTGTCTTTCGTTCCTGTTTTTTGAATTTCATTTAATATTTTATCCTGCCTCTCACCGGACCCGTGCGTAAGACCGGATATAACTGAGATAGATGCTGCCACTGCTTCATCTTTAGAGCAGTTCTTTAGTTGTTTTAAGTATAACTGATAAATTCAAAATTTTTTTTGCAGAATGGAAAGCGTGCATGCGTTTCGAATGTAGATTACATTATCGAAAGATTAATCGAATGAAGCTAGCTGCCTTTTTTGAGGGACGAAGCTATCTAAAGTTACCTGAGGAAACTCCATCTGTTAACTTTGCTATTTTGCCCGTAAGCCAACAAAGACTTAAATGGATATTTTGTGATAATCGTTCAATAGAACATTGATGCGGAGGATCATAGGGATTTCAGTTGTTCCTGTACATAAAAGTATACCGAAGAAAAGATGGGATCAAACAAAAGCACTGGCTGCTGCTTCATCTATTCACCAAAGGGAACCTATAAATTCTGCTACGTCGTCTGTAGCATTGGTATCAGAAATTCATTATGTGAATATTTTAATGTTTATTAACATAGCATAGTTATGCCAATTAGTGTAAACAGTTACCTGTCAAGCTAATGTTTCATGTTCAGCTTTTGCAAGTGATAAGGATGAGAAAATATGCATTTATGCGAAAAACACGATTAAATCACAAACTGGATTAAGGTTTTTGTCCAAACGTCTACTTAAAACTGAGTGGAAGTAACTTCTGTCTTCTGCAGCATCATCTGCCAAAGGTTTCTTTGAGTAAAATAAAATGCGAGTTCTAGTATGCTTCATCTTCTATCAAAATATTCTCAATATTAATTCCTCACATGAATCTAATAAATATTGCTGAGTATGGGGCATATGGTGGAGTAACGATATCATAACTGCTTTTTCTGTTTCTAATCAAAGACATTGATCACTGCGTTCGTGGTATTTTTTAAACTCGGTTGCATCACAAAAGATCTGCTTTCAACACTTAAAAGATAGAGATAGGAACGCATCTTCAATGGGTCCTTGAAGGTTCTGAAAGGGTGTAGAAAAAATGTGCCGGTAAAAAATATGATGGAATGGTAACGTGAAGCTTTTTCAAATTATCGCTCATTACAATATGCGGAACTCAGTCTCAGTTGGATTGCCTGTTATACAATAGTAGATTTAAAGTTAAGCGATGATGGAGTTGCGTTTTTTGGAAATTAGCATCAAAAGCCATGATCAGTGTCATCGTAATGATCTGAAACCATAGCAGCTGTGAATAATTACACTGTTAGTCTCCGCACTGTTCCCGAGTTTGGCCCTTCAGTGTGGACAAAGTATCAGAGCAACGCTGTAGTTGAAAATTAGCAGTACCATACTCATCAGAGATGACAACTAGGGTGGGTCTGTAGTGTGTATAGGAGGGCTCACCGGAAAAAAAGAATGGTTTTAACTATGACACGATAAGAATGACCACGTAATCACGGAGCTCAAAGCAAACAACCTCGGAATTTCAGCAGTATTGGAGTCGAATGTGTCAGACATTTGACGATGTCACTTTGTGCATGGAAAATCTCACTGATATTTACAATTTATAAATGTGCACAAATTGTACATCATAAAATAGAAATACATATTTTGTTATACTTGATGTCGGCATTTCCTGGGTAAAGTCCCCAGTTCGTTCTGCTAAAAAACGCAACAATCGGGCAGGAGCTCAAGAGCCTAAGTGACAGGTTTAGTCTATGATAAATCAAAATCCCAACAATTTATATATTCTGACCTAGATTGCATTATTTTTAAAAAATTTCCATATGCTTTTTGAATACTTGTTGTCAATCGGCACTGCAGATTACTTAAGTGTTTATATGGTGTTATTTATTTTTCAGTTACAAAATGAAATATTTCGGGCAAATTACTTATTTTAAATCATTGATTATATGCTTTTTGGATGCAAGATAATAAGCAAGCATATCAGTTGTAAAAAATTGAATTTTATGTCTTCTAGCACTATATGATACCCAATGGTATTCACATAGATAACTGTTTTACTCGTTGATGTAAGGAAATGAGCAAACATGTTGCTTAAAGCTAGGCGTAAGGACATTAGAAGTAAATGTCTCTTTAGTAAAAGAACTGAAAATCCTTGCTGTTTTTGAAATGTTTGGGAAAAGAACATGTCTTTCTTCATTTGTTTTCTGTCGCAGCCAATTAAAATATCATGGCATGTCCCTTTTTTGGGGTGATAGGTTTCATTTGTCTTCTGCATTAAAATATATGAACGATTACTTTTCAACACGTATTGTTATTTTTGTTTGCCTGGTCCTTGGTGCGTTTTTAACTCTCAATCTTTAACCCAAAAATTGTTTTTTTTCACACCCTTTGGAGTCTTTTTGTTAATTTATTTCCTTTTCTTTACGTAGGCAAATATTGCCTCAAGACGTTGTGGTGATACTTATAATTGAGCAGTAATATTTTTACATATATGAGGCCAGGTTTAACTGTGACTGTTACTCTTTATGGGTTGATCCAAGTCATAAAATTTATTTCCGCCAAAAAAATGTTTATATAATCAGTTTTATAATTTTAATCATGACTATATAGTAACCATTGCTAAATTCGGCCGACAATGCAGAGTTATTTAGATAGTTACTGGGCTATTGCAGAGTTAAGGTTAATTATTTCCCCACAAACAAATTGTGTGTGGCGTTTACCTGACGGAATTTAGAATGAATAAATCCATAGTGACTACGTAGGCTATGGAGTATGGCCTTAACTGGAGTTCTGTATATGGTCATCTTATCCACATTGCACCTTCCCAATCATGTGGAAACGACTCATCCTTTTTGCCATTCAAAAACTATTAACATAAATGTTTCTGCTGCCTCATGGACTTTTATTTTATAAAATGGAAGTTTTGTCTTGCCTTTTCTGTTAATTCTGACTACATGGACAGACCAATTGTATAATTGAGTGGGATTGCAAGGACCCTAGCTCATTTCCAGTTTTCCACCTGATGACAGTAGCACGACGTTCGTATGTGTTGGTAGCCCGTTATGATGAAAGAGAAATTGGTTATTGCATATAGTTTTTTTTTAGCTGTGACTTCTCAACACCATTGGAAGTTTTTTCCCGCCTACCTGTGCCCCTTCTAAAATCTGCCTCTTTACTCCAATTCTCTTCGAACATATAAGAGTTGTTGGAGACTTCAAGTCGATGCGCATTAAGCCTAAGGAGGTTTATAATATGTATGAGGGATCTCATACTTATACTCACTATATAAGTATTTATTTATAAGTGATCAAGTTTTGGGTCCTTTGCTACTGTAAATTTTTAGCCTTTATATTAAAATTTAAAATAGCTGTAAGGAGTTAAAACTAAATTACTGGTGTTGAACGGAACTAATACCATGGACTCAAGGCAACCGTTTAACCTAAACGATTATCTTTGTAAAAAAAAGTAACCGACAAAATGCACACAAGAACATTCGCACTGCACCTGGCACATTTCTCATCAAATTAACAACAAAGGCTAGTTCTCATTCCAACAGGTCACATTAAACAAATTCCAGGCAAAAGTTTATATGTTATCACGTTAAACTAGTCTAGTATACTGACTTCCCACCTCCAACTTTGTTGCAGTTCTTTACAGTGGAAAATTTAATCTATTGATTACATATTTTAGGGCACGTGATTTAATGGTTCGGACTGAGGATCTTTTGAGATAATATTATATTTAAAGCAGGAAACAGGAGCCATTTTCCAGTGACTGTTTAGTTCTCTTGTTAAGTGTTTCTTTAGGTATACTACTTACTAAAATACCACTGCATGCTGGCATACCTTGATAGAGAAAAATCTGAGAGTCGGAAGAAATTAAGCTGTTTTTCCGGTTCACAATGCTTCATGCTTCCATGCCGCTTCACTGGAAATACTACAAACTGCACAGTGAAACGCCTTGGAGACTGCGCCATTACGTAAAAGAATTCAGAGGTCAGCTGAATCACAAAAAGATGATGTTTTCCCGAAAAGAATTGGGTCTAGAGGAAAGAAACCATGGCAAGCCCATCTGCGGGCTGAGTGCCGAGTCAACTGTTCGTAACCGATTTTCCCAGTTGCACCTGCCTGCAGCTGCATGCAAACACAAACCCAATTATAAGTTGTCTTAGAACAACCTGAACGTAGTTTGACGACCAAATTTTGTAATACGTATAAGCCGCTCTTTATCAAACGGCCAATAACTGATTTGAACAGTTAAATATCGCTGTTCAATTAGGCCCACCCAGAAGTAATTTGTAGCCAGCATGCACCTATCTGCGTCCAGAATGGCTAGGAACGGTACCGTTTAGGTACGGTATATTATGATTCCGAATGATAACTACTATGCCTGTCTGTTGTTTAAATCACTCAGTATTTGATTTTTCGTGCACTCAAGCTGAGATAATTTTGACATGATGACATTAGATACCGTTGCCAATGGATAATTCCAAGGAATCTGTCCACGTTGTACAAGCAAGTTGAAATTTAAAAATATTGACGTATAGACTGAATCGCGAATGTCTAATAAAATGTAGGATATAGAGGTTGACTCTCGGGTGTAAGCAACTGCTCAGTCAGATCAACTTTCGCTAACGAAACTAACTCGTACCGTTCTGTCATGGAACTTACCCTTGAGCCCGGCCAGCAGCCGCATAGGTGGGGTTTGAGCATTGGGTGGGAAACAACCTGGGATATGACTAGCTGATGACGGCTAATGAACCAGAAATGGTCAACCCAGTCTCCCTTTTCTTTGATGACATTTTTCAAGAGAGTAATGCTCAAATAATTGCCCTTTTGTCCAACAAATAAAGTTTACCTAACAGAACAAATGCCTTATCTTCCTTTCTGCACAGGAAACTTGCCAAGAAAAGCACGCATTTATTCAAACACTTTCATCGGCTCAAACATACCCTCTTTCAACTTATTGGAATGGATGGTGTCGCAGTATGGACATGCGAAATTTCCGATTTCCCATCAAACTTCCCCAACCTGATCAGGCGAGTAGAATGCAAAGTGATCGTCGTCTTCCCAGCAATCAGACCAAGAAGCCAGGTATTGTTGGAAGCAATTAAACGTCTCTGTGACTCGGTTTTTTGTCAGGTCACTTTCGATGGCGTTCAAACTGCATTTCTGCAAAGTGATGTCTTCAGGGCGGAGATGATCTTAACTGCATTGATCACAACCCATTGTAACAGGGTTGATCCTTCAAGATGTGTTAAGGAACGTAGTCTATCTCGTAGTTTAAACGGATGTACTGAGGGAAAGCGTTCTAGACTGAGGCCGAAATTGATAGTTCATACTTCGCTGTCCCCGCGGTGCGCACGATCTTGGGTCTTTGCCCTGCTTGAGTCAAATTAAATCACGTCGATGACATGCCGCTATAGTCAGTCAAAGCCGAAAGGCTATGAGCTAATGGCTTAAGATCTCAGGAGCCTTGATCCACGATCATTAGCTTCTGAGATGAATCGTGGGGCCCCGGCAAACATTGGGCGCAGTATGTCCGCACACTAAAGACAAATAGACAAAAATAGTTGTTTGCCCAGCTGGGTGGCTGTTGGTGAGATCTCTAGACCAGACTTCTAAGAAAAACCGTGTTTGTAAGTTCCAGCGTGTAATGACTATATATATATATATATATATATATATATATATATATATATATATATATATATATATATATTTCGAAGCAAAGACGTTCTTTGGGAGTCAATAAGTAACTTTATTATGTACATTTTCGACGCTGGTACCCCAGGTCGTCGTCAGACTTGTGGTTAGTGTGCAAAAAACAGTTTAAATTTAACATGTGCTGGAATATAATCGATATCGATTAGTCATTACTGCCAATTGTTGTCATTTGGGGTGTATTTCCATTTTGATTGGCTCTCGCCTCTTCCCGCTTTCTTTCAGGTTGCCGTACACATGGTTCGATTCGATGTGTCGGTTGATGCATGAGTTATCTGAGAAAATGGCCTCTAAAAATGCTCGGCCTTTCTTAGATGGACAGGAGGCAACAATGCGGGTTTTGTCCCAAGCAAATTTGTGTACAGTTTCTAGCGCATGCATAGCAACTTGAGACAAGTGGTCTCGCCTCCTTACTGCCAATTGATGTTCATGTATGCACGTGGAGGCTGACTTTGCTGTCTGACCACAGTACACCACATTACAGCTGTTACATGGTATCTTGTGAACGACTTCTTATTTATCTTAATAGCCAACCGTATCCTTAGGATGTTAAAAGCTGATTTCGTAGTGTAGTCGTGGGTTTGTGGGCCACAGATAAAATCTACGAATACCTAATGTTCACAAAGCCAAAGTACCATTACGACAGATAGTATCATTAATTGGTGCACCCAACTATAAAATTTCTAAGTGGCTATTCCACAAGTTACATCCATTGACAAGGGATTGTGAAACATCTATCAGAAACTCTGTAGAATTTCTGAACAAATTGCGAGGACTCCAGATCGCAGAAGATGAAATAATGGTACTTTTCGATGTTGTCTCTCTTTTCACATCCGTGCCAATAAATTTGGCAAGGCGATACACAGAAGAATTACTGCAGTCTTATGACAAGGATGTTTCTGTATCTGCCTTACTGAAACTCCTGGATCTATGCCTGGAAACGAATTTTTCCTTCTTATAAGGATACTACAAACAGCTAAAGGGAGCCCCAATGGGTTCACCCATATCCGGCTTCTTGGCTGAAGTAACTATGCAAAAATAAGAAGCTACAGCCTTACCACTAGTTAACCCCAAATTATGGGTACGCTACGTGGATGAAACGTTTGTTATCGTTAAAAAGGATCAACTAGAAAGGCTGCATAGCAGCCTACTCAATCGAGCTTAATCGCGCTGTTCTGATAATGAGCCCTACCATAACGAGCTCAGTTATTTATTCAAACTATTTTGCAGAAATGATTATCCAAGAGAATTTATACGTCGATGCATGAGACGACAGAAATTTAAAAAAAATGAAAAGACAAGGAACTAGATTGTTCCGGTCAAACGCCTAAATCAAAGAACTGGCAAACACTTCCGTACATCTAGAATGTGTCTGAACTCGTTGAAAGGCACCTGCGGAAACATCAAATCCAAGTGGCGCACAAATCAACGACTACACTACGAAATCAGCTTGTACACCCTAAGGATAGGGTTGGCTATTTAGACAAAAAGAAGTCGTATACAAGATACCATGTAACAGCTGCAATGCGGTGTACTGTGGTCAGACAGGAAAGTCAGCCTCCACGCGCATACATGAACATCAATTGGCAGTAGGGAGGAGAGACCACTTGTCTCAAGTTGCTATGCATGCGCTAGAAACTGGACACAAATTTGCTTGGGATAAAACCCGCATTGTTGCCTCCTGTCCATCTAAGAAAGGCCGAGAATTTCTAGAGGCCATTTTCTCAGATAACTCAGATAACTCAGATAACCGCCACATCAAATTGGACCATGTGTACGGCAACCTGAAAGAAAGCGGGAATAGGCGAGAGCCAATCAAAATGGAAATACACCCCAAATGACAACAATTGGCAGGAATGACTAAGCGATATCGATTATATTCAGGCACGTGTTAAATTTAAACTGTTTTTTGCACACTAACCACAAGTCTGACAAAGACCTGGGGTACCAGCGTTGAAAATTTACACAATCAAGTTACCTATTGTTTCCTAAAGAACGTCTTTGCTTCAAATTATACTTCTTGGGATGCCTATGTTCCAATTGATACATATATATATATATATATATATATATATATATATATATATATATATATATATATATATATATATATATATATACTCGATGTTTATGCGCCGATTATTTTAATATCTCATTGACCGTTCATATGATCGCTTTTTCAATGATTAGCATAAATAACTCCTATAAGAAAACAAAAATGCTACACGGTACGGTTATGGCTTCCTCTCAGAAGTGGGCCACACATTTTCTGTTTTAAAAAGCTGCTTTCATAAACAGAGATCGTTTTTGAAGCTGGAGGGTTTGTTTTTATTGAGTCACGAATTATTTAAGTTTCCGAAAGACTGAATGAGCGCCATCCTGCATGCACGAAAAAATTTGCTTTTAGAGTTAAGGTGCTCTAACTTTGGACCTTCCCTTGTTATAAGCCGGCATCTGGCCGTTATGCTCTCACATTCTGACTTCAGTCGAAAAAAATAAGAAATCGAACGATTAAAGTGTCAAGATCGTTTCGTTAAACAGCTTTCCGTTTTTCACCAGAAGAGTTCAGCGATGGCAAAGAGACAAGTTTCTATGCTTCACCGGGCCTGGGGAAATCGGTTAAAAATTTTCTTTTTTTTCGCTTCTTGAAAACATACTAAAGATGTTTTGTCCTTTAATGTAATGTATTTGGAGGCTCCACAACCTGAAAGGTGTATTCACCAACTTTTCTTGGTAGATGCACTTTAAATAATTATAATTTTTGAACATTCATTATTAAATATGTATGTGCGTTTCCTGTATTTGTCCAATTTACTAATTTGCTTACTTCAGAGGTTGTTGTCAGTGGCAACGACTATGCGCCGTCACTTGAGAGCTTCTCCTCATCAGTGCTCAATCGAGTCTTTAGTGTCTACCTTGGCAGCGTGAAGTACAACGCATCGGGGCTTTCACCAAAATGGACTTTCTGCAAATCTCCCCGATTGAGCTTCCGACCTGGACATGTGTCCTGGTGGTTTTTCGCTTTGGAAAACTGCAAAGTAATGTTGGTGTTAATTCATCCTGGCAGTTTAGTTTGCTTAGCAAAATTTTATTCTTCCCAGGCAGTAATCGACTGTGGCCGAGCAAAATCGGAAAAACATGAGCGCATCAAAACGTTACTTGAAGCCTTAGTGACCTTACCACTTGCATAGTTGTTCCATCTAATTCTTTTACTTATCTGACAATCGAAATATGCAATTTATTGAAGTTAGTAACCCCATATAGTCCTTCTGGTTACAGTCACTAAGGTCTTTTAGACAGTCTGCAAAATAGAGGTGTGAATACATGGAACTGAATTCTCAATGTGTGTGACCGGAATAATGACTATTTTTTCCCAGACCCTATCCTCTAGAGTAAGCTGAAATCTTTGGAGCCATCCATTCATTGGCCACTGACAATTAAGATTTTCAAAACAGACCATTATAAGATGCTTTAAGGCCCTTAGGATAACCCAGCGTATTTTACCAGCGCTTCTAAAATGTCAAGTCCACTGACCGATGCATTTTAGCCAGAAAAACAGCTATGTGCAAGTACCGACAGAGACAAGGACGAATGGAATGACTCGTTTTGGCTTATTGGCCGTCATTAGTCAGTTAGCAATCGCATGAAACGTTAACAACAATCCCGAAGTTAATTTTCAATTGGGAAGGACTGCTTACGTAAGGTTAAATTATTGATTATCGTTCCGCATTTTCCAAAATACTTCAGTCACACGGGAATGGACGTTTTCAAATTGCAGCTTTCTTTGGTCGTTTGCAACAATGTTACTTGGTAATAGTGATAACCTAGCAAGAATGATTTCTTCTATCGATTCTTTAGGCTCTCATAAATTTCAATATATGTTATAAAAATCATATTAACAAAATTTCCTTTTAGACTCAGTTGAAAGAAAATCACGCCTTATTCAATATTTTATTCGAGCAAAAGTTATCTGGCGGTTAACCAGAAGTTTGTACTCAACAGTTTTTTAAAACGTTGAAATGTCAATTTGGATTTTATTGAATATGCTCATTTATTAATGCTCCATATGATGTGTACTGCACTGTCGACCTCCAATTTAAAGTTTCATTAGCCCTATATAGTGTCTTCTTAATGCCGTAATGGAAAACATACTTTTTCTTAAATGAAAAATATAAGCACATGGGTGAGTAAATCCGATTGGGAATAAATCAGGAATCGTAAAACAATTTGAGTGACCATTTTTAAAAATTTAAAACAAAACGTATTTTTTATTAAATAAGCCCAAAAAGTATATTTTGAGTGTTTCACTCTTCACTAAATTTCCATTTATAAGCGTCAAAAATAAGTGGATCATCCAAACTATTTAAGTAGTGACTTTTCGCCGAGCGCGGTTTTTCCAGGCGGCCGGAAAGAAGTGCATTCAAAGGCCAGCATCTTGTCCAAACCAAAATAGTTTCGAAGGATACTGCAAGACCATCAGTCACACAGTGCTATTTTAGTGTAAGGTAGTGTGCTATGTACGGTAGGAGTTGATTCTGCATTTCGAATGTCACGCTGAGTGCATGGCAGGATAATTGACTTGCGATTTGTTAATTCATATTCTGTAGTCTCGAGTCAGTGCACTTTATCTTTCAGAGTGCACTTCCAGAGCTGAATGGACGGAAACCCACTCCACCTGGCGTAGATATTTTTTACCGTCTCGACTTGGAAAACGGACAAGTCGGTACAAATCTCTTTCGTCTTCACTTTCCTGTCGAGGAATTCGGTATGTCACTCTTGATGCCAATTCCTTCCTATCTTGAACTCGCAACTACGTCATAATCGTCATTTACCTTCAGTAGGGGCAAAATGGTAATGTGAAAGCGCGGTTTACGCTTATACGGTTGCCAACCTTTTAACTAGATACTGTACTCAGGTGGTCCATTTGTATATCGGCTGGCATAGTTAAGGCGTAGTTAAACGACAATGTCAATTATGAAACCACACACGAGCTTGCTATAGCTATTTGGAGAACTCGCTAGGCATTTTCATAAGTTCTGAATCAGGATTTAGGTATGGGGACTCCATCTACGGTTGAAAATGCTGCTTCGCATATCTAGATTCTTCCCTAACACTAACAGCTCAATGAAATGCCGATGTCGTCAAACCTCGTAAGTCATGTTTACAAATCATAGGTTATACACTGGGTCCTCACAAGTCCTGCCTTTTTGAGAGTTGATATCAACTTTGATTGTAACAGCAATTTAGGCCTACATTTGTAAGTTGGCTCACGTTGGATGATGGGGTGTTGGCAATTGATCCAAGATGCTGGTTTTTAATGATGGATATTGATAATGCTATTTCGCATCGGCACAGGGAATGAATATAAACCGATGCCCAGAGAGCATTGACCTTTTCCGGTTACAATGGTCTAACTCAATGCATAAGGATTGGATCATCAAAGTCGAAAAACACTAACCCCTTTGTTCCTGGTTTTGTTTTTAATTTTGCATTCTCTGTATATCCTTGGCTCATTTAAGGAAAAAAAACCACGACTATTCTTTTTAAGTCTCTGATCTAGTTTAGGACTTCTTAACCAGCCCTTGAGTTCAATTGACTAGAAGCTATTAATTCCATTGCAAATACCATGTTGCAAAGAGATTTGCAATTTTTTCGGGACATGGAAACAGACCTCATGAGTATTTTTAATTGAGAGGAGAATACACAGGCATTTTTTTTCGTTTGCATTACAGGAACCTTGGAAATAACTATCATTTTCTGGATGACTTCGGCCGGAACTCTTTTCCTGGGAATCTGGCTGATACGTAAGTGGCTGGGTCTTTTCCATTAACGGTTAGAATTATTTTTGAGTTACTTTGAACCCTGTTTTGTACTTATTTTAAAAGTTACCAAACTGCCGATCAAAGTGAAAAGTAGCGTTCTCGCATATATGAATTTTATAAGCCAGAGGCTTCCAGCTATGTTTTTTGAACTAAATATGATAACGTTCCCGGGGGGAATATTGTGACAGCACGCTCCACAACATTCAGAAGTGTGCGTGTCTGAAGCACCCGCTTGTCGGGTATAGGTCGAAAACCCAAAACGATAATCTCACAGTTGCTGAAATATTTTCATCAGCATGATCATCATCATCATCATCATCATCATCATCATCATCATCATCATCATCATCACCATCATCATCACCATCATCATCATAATCGTCATCATCATTTTCTTCTTCTTCTCCACGTTTCACGAAAGCCTAGCCACTGTACCATTTTTGCTGAAAGTACCCTAGCTGGGCTAAGCTGACCGAAGTAAGCCAAAAACCTGTGAAGTAACATTTAAAGACGAGAAAACGAGCTGAATGTTATCCCGTGGAGCGGGAACCCTCGAGGCGTTTTTCTTGCTTGTCAGACCTCGTCCTGTCAATTGACTAAAAAATAAATGAATTCTATATGAATCGAATGGATCGCAGAAAAGTTTCCAACTTTATATTTATATATGTTGCCTTTTATTCTTGAACCTTTTAGTGATTGCCTGCAGAGGAAAAGGCACGAAGATGCCCCTCTACCTGTTTGGAATAATTCTTCTGTTGAATTTCTGCAAATGGCTCTTTTCACTTACCTGGGCCTTCCATCTCGCAAACACTGGCGTCAAACTGACTGTTGCCATAGTCCTGAGTAATGTTTACTCGATGTTACTTGCAGAATCTTGGACAGTACCTATTTATTGAGTCGAATATGTTTGTCACGATGTCTGCAATGTTTGGACTCACATTATGCACCTGTGTCCTGCTTGATAGGACAAAACCTTCCTGTCCCCTAAATCGTAGGCGATCTGTAATGCCGCCGTTGAAATATTTTTTGTAATTTTAAGGTCGGCGACCAGCAGCCCTGCTCGTCGGTTTATTAGGTTTGATTATTTAACCAATGAGAGCAGTCCGTTCTTTTGAGAATATAGGTCTCTTACGCTTAGCATTTGAATTCCAGAGTGATTTATGGAACTCAAATTTTGACATGTTCAAAAATAGGTCGTAATTTTAAGAGGGCTTTTCAAGTAGTACAATGAGATGAGAATAGTTATTTCCGGTTTGTTTGCTACCACGTAATGGCAAAATCGCATTTGCAGCTTGAAAACCCTAGCTCAAGGAGCGAGCCATTTAAATCTGTTGAGCCAAGACCGACATTTCGATATGCACCATTTAAACTCAAATAAGAGTGGCGCTTAGGCCATGCCTTCGTGTGCAGTTTGCAGTACGCCTTCATAGCAGCCAAATTGTAGACGGCAATCGATCTCAGATCACGCCAGTTTTTCAAACACGCCATTTTTTGGTTTATTGCGTCGGTGTAAAGCTTGTAGTAATAAGTTAACACTAAATGCCTTTCAGAAGTGAAGGAAACGTGGAAAAGATGAAGGGATATGTTAGAACGGGAAGATATCTTCCATGGCTACTCTCATATCTAATGAACTTAATTATTAATGCTCATTTCCAAGGGTTCTGTTTGGACTGTCATTTACCTGCCTAACAATTTTAAATTTCTGACCAGTCAAGTTTGACAAAGCGTGTTTTAAACCGGAATACTGGTAGTCACAATGCTTACGTCACATGCTTTTCAATGCCACGTAATATACAGATAGAAAGTAACTTTCCGTGAATCTTACGAAAAGCCGTGCCTAAGAACCATATTAAATCAAACTCTGAATGGCCGTTTCCGTTTCTGAACGATTGGAATGGCATTCGCGGACAGTAAGGACACGGTAAGATGTCAAAAATGGATGGGTAATCGTGAGATGCATGTTGTGAGTTTGACTACTCATCATCACAGACTGAAATGTTGCATGAAACGTTGAACTGGGAATAGACCTCTGCTGGTGACTACTCATTCCTTGCCATTATGTAGTAACAAAAAATATCGAAAAACATATAGCAAGTGCAGCAACTAATCTGAAGCTTTAGGGCGAATGTAGGGTGTTCACAACGGTTTCTAATGTGTGGTTCAGTAGGTCAGCTGGAAAATTGTCAGGTTGACCTTATTGGACATCGTCAATCAGTCATACCCCAGCACCAAGTCAGGGTCAACTCAGAGTTCAAAAACTACGTGTACTTCGTAGATTTCCAATAGCTGCTTCCTACTGCCTATTTTTTCGTAAAAAATACCTTTGCTCATATCACTATATCTCTGTTTTCAACTATTAAAGGTGACATTTTGGGTGGTGTCAGTTCCTCTGCTCTGGTGACCCTACTGATGATGCTAGCCTCAGGCTACACCATAGTGCATCAGCAATGCCAAAGGAGACTACAATTGAGCATTTTAATAGGCCTAAGCGTGTACCTTTTCATGCAGATCGTCCTTGGAATTACAAAAACTTTGGTGAGCTGACGATATATCTGTGCCCAACTCCTTCTACAAACTGATAATTATACTTGTTGTGCAAGACTCTAAGGAAAGCATTCGCTTCTTTTTGCCCATTCTGCTGAATAAGAACTTACAGATGTCTGTCGGTGACGGAAGCTTCTTGTTTCAGCCATGCGGTTAAAAAAAGTGATTGATGAAGGACAAAATGCAATCACTGGAAATGAAGTGACAAGGCCTGGACTTAGGGAAAATTTTGTAAGATAATGCCGAGTACCGTAACTATTGAACTTTCAAGAGATGGAATGCATTAATCAACCGTAGCTGTCAAGACCTGACGAATACTGTCTTGGAGAAAATGTTGACTTGAGTGGGAGTAAAAACAGATTTTTCCCTCTTTGGGTCATGGTCTTCACCAGTATAAGTCTTTTCGGTGCGTTGGGCAGCATAACTTCTCAAATTTCTCAGACATGATAGGACAAGAATGCACAAAGGATACATCAGGGTATAGTACGCGACTGTACTTCATGTGAAACAAACCTTAACCCTATCCATTGCGTCCGTTAGGGTTAGCATTCGTTGTCAGGTTACTAGGGTAACAGAGTATTCCGGTGGCTGTAGAAAGACCGAGGTATCTGGTCAAATGGCAACGTTCCAAGCGGTGACTACTAGGACGCTGCAGTAGTTTCAAAAAACCTTCATCACGTTTACAGTGGTAACGAAAGACGGTGCATAGCAGGCCTCATTCTTGCTCTCATCGAGGGTCCATCGCGTATAGTGGTCGGTGTGACGGGAAACCATCTGCTTTCGAAAGCTTTACACGTGTCAGTACAACAAACTATTGTGCGATCCGGCAGCGAATGCTTACCCTAAAAACATAATGGGTTAGGTAGATGCTCTCCTTTCTTTCGTTTAGCCATGGTACTCTCGGTACCCCCTGAGTGGGGTCGCATATTGCGTCTTTGTCCATGAATCTTGCCGGCCTCACGTTTGGGATTCTCACTCGAACCCATCATCAGGAACGGTCACAGTTAAGGGCGATGCAGGTGCATGGAGTACACGAGTAGTAGGATACCGGTGCCATGCAACTACGCGCCTACGTTCATCGATGGGAGTCGTACATGACGGCATGATTGTCCGTTAGTGCACTTCCACGTTTTTAATTGTTTAAATTTCATCACCGGAACCTTTGATCGCCTACGTTCTCCCACGTGGCTAATTACTCTGCGTGGTCAAATTTGGAGTTCAGAATATGGAGCGAGGAGGTCCTTGCGCTTATAGATATAGGTTCAAAGTTTTTATTGTAATATCCATGTTTGTTCAAAGATAAAAGTCCACTAAACAGCAACTAAAACTTCGCCTTTTGAGCAAAAAGTAACGAAAAGTAGCCTTCATGCCTTTTGAAGTGACCGGCTTCTTACTCTCTAGCCTTGTTAAATTTCAGAGAAAATTAAGCTAAATAGATAGTTACGTATTTAGCAGTCAGGTTACACGCAAATGTATTTTTTGTCTTTTCCACTAATAAACCACTACATCTGACTTTTCCCACCACCATCTGAAGGCCAATAATCTTATGGTGACGTCGAAAAACTCTAAATTACCATCCAAGGGGTAGATGGTTGGACATATTTGATAGTTATAAATTTTATGATTCGCCGTCCATCACTTAATATGTCAGACGGGGTTGACTAGTTTACTTCCTTTAACGTCCCCTTTCATGTTTGTGTAATATTTTCGATTGCCACAACGCTGTGAACTGAATTTCGGACGTTGTCAAGATCCGTCGATCAGGGAAATAATCGGCGACATTTTCCTAATCACGGCATTTTTTCTCACAGCGGTAAAGGTACGTGTGTTTGCATCCCATTAACACGACGCGTTGGGGGTAGTTTGTCGGCATAGTAACGTTCCCAGAGCCGAGGATGCGTACGTGCGTACCTTGAGGTAATATGCCGGCCGCCTGAATTAGCATAAAACTTGGGGAGGATTCATCGTACCAATAAACCATTTTCGTCTTTATTAGCGTAGATGATTTAGAGGAAAAAATGCAATGAATACTTTACTAAATTTGTGACCACCGCTGGCGCCTGTAATTTAATATGCTTTCATTAAAAAATTTCCTCGGCGGTTTAGCAAACGTATGCAGGACTGCAAGTGATAATATTAATCGGGATGGCGACGGCCAGGGGTGATTTGCAATTTTAATTTTTAGTAAGTCAATCATTTTTTCCATCGTTGTGTACTTTCGGTTATAGGTTGTTGTTAGTAATGGTTGGTTGCATCATGCAGCAGTTTTTTTAAATATAAATGTACTTAATAGGTTAACAAGGCATTTACTGAGGGGGTAATTAGGCATTTGTTTTCGAAAACCAACAATGGTTTTTACAGGGCGCAGTAAATGAGTCCGTAAATGAGGAAAAGTTCAAAAATTTGAATAAGCGCACTTGAACAGACCTCGCCGCATTCAGCGTTCAACCGATTGGGACTAAAGAATATTCCCTGGGTTTCGACTGATTATACTTGATGAACTCTTTTAAAATAAACTATAAGCAACCCGAATGTCGACGCGAAACTTGCAATAACATAGTTGGAATCCGGGCCGCAACGATGAAACCTCAACACAACAGTGACCCCGTGGTTGAATGGTAAGAGCGTTTAACTTCTGATCAACAGGTCGCGAGTTCAAGCCTCGGGCTGGTGCACAAACCTGGGGTTGGGTATGGCTGGCTGATAACGGCTAATGAGCTAGAAATCGCCATTTTGGTCTCCCTTGTCTTTTTGGCATTATAAATCTGCCTCTTCTACTACTAGCCGCTGTGCGGGGCTCGAAAATGAGCCTCAAGGCAGAGCAGGTGAGCGTTCATAAACGAATTCTAAACTTTGCCCGTTCGTGACTGCTTTGAATATTTTTGTTACTTCCGCGACTGTTAATAGATCCTAATAGTTAGTGATCACAAAGAGGATCTCCTACAGTGCAGACTCGGACTAGACGGAAGTGTTTCGAAAACAAGTGTCCCTTTGAAACCCATTTTACAGTTGAAGAGTAGGACAATCTTGCAGATTGTAAATAAAGTATGCAAAGTCTGTGCATGGACTTTCAGTCCGAAGGAGAAAAATGAACACTCATTATATGGGTCTCCCGTGAATTCGGTTCAGCTGGCAGCTATTCGGTAATGCTCAGTCTCGTAATAAAGGAAAATCTGGATTCTCGCTCAAGATAAAGCAATATGTTTTCGTCAATAATATGTTTACTGATAAATAATCAGTAGTGCTTATGGTGAGTATTTCAGGCTAGAGATGACACTGGGCAAGTTTTTCCCCTCGGCTATTCAGTGTTATCACGCGGGGCAGGGTTCAATTGCGCGTTCAGTGTGAGTATTTACTGTTCAAAGTGGAGACTAAAAGCTGTATAATGAGGATGCTGTTGAATGCGCGCATAAATACTACCTTCCAGAAGATGTGGATAGCAAAACTGACAATTGATTGTTCGACCGTCGACACCAACAATGTTAACCGGAGTAGATGGGCACTCAACCGAGCGGTTTTAGGATCCGCTCGTCCCTTGAGGTATCCTGCTTACTCAAAACCAACAGGACAACGAGCCCGTGACTCAGTGTCCAGGGCAATGAACCTCTAGCTAACAGGTTGTATGTTCGAACCGCAGGCTACCCAAAACCTGGAGTTTGGGTATGGCTGTCTGATGGCGACTACTTACCCAGAAATTGCCATTCCAGTCTCCTTTGTCTCTGCTGGCAATTTCATACCGTTGATTTTCACTGCGTGGGCCACAGCAGGGTGGACATAGTTAAGGTGAGTTGCATGTGACTTATTTTCTCGCGACAGTAGACTTTCGCCGCATCTACTACACACTCCTCCTCAACCACCTGGGCCCGGTGCCAAAACGCGGTCAAGATGACCGGTGGTGAGATCGGGCACCGGTGGCTGGTGCGGCGTGAGCCTGCACATAGCCGTGCCACCACATAACCTGGTCAAAGGACAAAGAATCGAGATTTCACACAACAAGAAGTGAGGTTGGTGGGCACCCTTTGTGACGTCTCCGGAAAAGAGTAATGCGAGTAATAATTCGACATCCATCCATAGGAATCAGGGTATGGCTATTATAAGCTCGAGTTCCATGGCAAACTGCTTAGCATGTCACTAATGGACACTTGCGATAAAGACCCAGTAACCTCGAAGCTACAATGTTTCTCTTAGGTGACTGTAAAATTACCTTGTTTCCTTTCAGCAAATTTTGCTACAAAAACTTCAGACTAAGTCACTGTGTTGGTAATTCCTGGTTCACGCAACCTATGGAAATGGGGAAAAAATTAAGCCTTCCGGCATGTAAATTCCTCGCAGATACTTCTAGAAAAAAGAATACTACATACTTTCTTGAAATTTTGTTCGCTCATCTCCCCTTAACGTGAAGTTGCATGTATTTTCCCTCGGTATATATTATATTCATGTCCTACGTAAAATAATGTCTGCATTTTTAGGCTTTTGACAGCGGTCGTGCAAGATACCTCTACCAATCGCCAAGCGGCTACGTCCTGGCTGCACTACAATGCATAGCATGGGCAGGATTTACGCTTGTGTGCGTCTATACCAATGTCCACTGGACGAGCAAGCGTCTGTTCTATATAAAACTCGTCACTGTCTACACACTCTGGTAATTATTCTGAATTTATAACACATATTCCCTTATGGGCTCAGTAACGATAAACACTTTATGACAATGCAAACACATACAAACAACACATGATTTCGACGTACAGGGCAGTAGATACATTCCACAATCGCAAGGTAAATTAATGAAGGACTACTGTTTACTGTGAATGGCTGCAAAAAATGATCAATAATACGACGCGGGCTGCAATCATCACAGTTCTCCAAGGACAAAGAAAGCCAAACTTGTGATCGCTTCAGTTGCTACTGGTGTACCATAGCATCACATAGGTGCAGTGTGTGTGCATATTATTTCCTTCAGTAGTTCAAGCAAAATTACGAACTCGGTGACCCCTCAAGTTCAATGTTTTGAGTCACGGCTTATCGGAATTTCCGAAATGTTTTGCCAAATACCTCGTAAGGTGACACTGTGTTGTCCTGGGCATTCATGTTGATGTCTCCATACTACTGAACACATTTCAGTAACCATTAACAAGTTTTGCTACACCACATAGACTACCACGTATTAGCAGTTATCAGAAAGTTTCACAAATGTTGCGTGCACACGCTACCATTTCCGGCCTTCTTGACTCTGTCTTGACACCGGGTCCAGGTAGGGAAGTGTAACAGAGAGTGAGGTGAAAACAGTGCTAGTATACTCTCCCTAAAATGCAGCGCAATGCCCCGTCCCTGCACCACACTGCTGTGGTGCATATCACGGACATCGTCGAAAAACGATGGTCGAACTATTGTGCTGCATGCAATCCTCTTACCAAGCTTCTTTTCAAAGTTCTTTATGTATAGGCGTTTTTTGCGGCGTTAATATAATCAATAGGGAGTTCAAAGAAGTTCGCTTACTTCAGTCATAATGGTTAATAGGCAGTTACCCCACATAAAACTTAATGTCCGCACAAAATCAGCCAATTTTTCTAATATGTAAGCTCACTGAGGACGAAGAACACAGGGACTACTGTAAAAAGGGAAAGGGGATAACAGTAATTTTATGGCAGAGGAGCGAGGCAATTAACAGGGTCTGCGGATGATATTGAGAATGCTCACATTTCAGACATAGGTTTGTTTCATTACCCCAACGATGTGCTGGGACAGACGCGCAAGAGAAAGTAAGAAAATTGGGGGTGTGACAACTGGCGGAGAACAGGAAATCCAAGGATATTGGTTGAAGACGGCTGAATTGGTTAACACGTTCTGCAGCAGGCTACTATACAATGCCTACTGTAATCAAATAAGTAGACATGATATGGTAATAAAAACCAGGGACGTACATTTAAGATCGTCACCAAAATCCCAAAATCTATATGACAAGTAGAGGTAATTTAGACAGTTTTAATTCATTCGCTTGAATGCACGTATGCTTCATGCTCTCTTGGTTTCGCACTCGGTCCTCCGAAAACAGCCAATGGTGAAGCATAAATCTTACACTTTACGAGGTTTTTGTTTGAGCCTCTCGTCGACAGACAGAAAAACTGCAGGCAGAAAAATGAGAATCTGCAGAGCGGCTGGTAGTAGAACAGGCAGATGAATAGTGCCGCTGAAAACAAGGGAGACTGTCTGCAGTTTTTCTGTCTGTCGACGAGAGGCTCAAACAAAAACCTCGTAAAGTGTAACATTTATGCTTCACCATTGGCTGTTTTCGGAGGACCGAGTGAGAAATCAAGAGAGCATGAAGCATACGTGCATTCAAGCGAATGAAGTAAAACTGTCTAAATTACCTCTACTTGTCATATAGATTTTGGTGACGATCTTAAATGTACATCCCTGGTTTTTATTACCATATCATGTCTGCTTATTTGATTTAGGTAGGCATTTTATAGTAGGATTAATGTTAAGGTTAGGGTTAAGGTCGCCTGCTGCAGAGCGTATTAACCAATTCAGCCGTCTTCAACCAACATCCTTGGATTTCCTGTTCTCCGCCAGTTGTCACCCGCAATTTTCTTACTTTCTCTTGCGCATCTGGTCCAGCACATCGTTGGGGTAATGAAACAAACCTATGCCTGAAATGTGCGCATTCTCAATAGCATCCGCAGACCCTGTTAATTGCCTCACTCATCTGCCATAAAATTACTGTTATCCCCTTTCCCTTTTTACAGTAATCCCTGTGTTCTTCTTCCTCAGTAAGCTTACACATTAGACAATTGGCCTAATTTTTTTCTGATATTAAGTTTTTCCTTTGTTTCCTCGGCCTTCGAGTCGGCGG
Organism: Schistocephalus solidus; assembly: GCA_017591395.1. Lineage (NCBI taxonomy): Eukaryota > Metazoa > Platyhelminthes > Cestoda > Diphyllobothriidea > Diphyllobothriidae > Schistocephalus > Schistocephalus solidus. The sequence goes on along the minus strand of WEDG01000027.1, from coordinate 31,033 downwards.
GTTTTCTTCCTGAAACTGCCTATTTTAACATTATTTGATGCGATCCATCGGTTACCCGAGTTGACGAATCCCCGTCGCTACGTTTACCGGCAAGGTTGCAGAATGAGCCAGTCTACAACCATGGTACATGGGCAGTTGGTGGAAGAACCTTTCCTGTTTGACGCTATCCAAAACGACAGCTAGTCTGCACGTTCAAGTTGGATGGTCGATAATTCAACCTAGATGTGGACAAAAGTTCAGATGGCCTGGAGTTGGTTTTCTTCCAAAGAATGAACAGACTTTTTTCGGGAACACCCTTCTGCTCTAATACCTGCCCTCATCGGAAGCCATAGAATATGCCGCTACTACTAAATTCAATTGTTATTGTCGTGAACACACAAATATCTAAGACATTTGATGATACACATTAATTTTAACTGGGAGTATAAGGACTAATTCTTTCTCATCTAAACCTGGCTTTATATCTTCCAGGTTTTGGACTCTACCAATAATTCTTATTATCAACGGTGAATGGATGACACTTTGGCGTCGACTGATATTTCACCGAGCAATTGAGAGCATTGCTGACCTTGGAGCCCATATATATCTTCTCGTAAGTTGCAAAAGTTTTTGTTTCCAAAGTATCCTTTGTAAACAGTTGAGCTGCTGAGACAAGAAAAGACTGCAAGAGAGTAAAAGATATTTTTCCGGCCAGGCTTGTCTTGCAAAAAACAATAGCCTCATTTGAAATCGCGTGTCCCAAACCAGCAACGACTGGGTTTCCATGGTCTGTCGGGTATTTGAACTGACGAGTCTTTAAGTCTTCAAGTAATCTGACGCGGAATCGTAAACCTGACAATGCACTTATATCAAAAATTCCACAATAATCAAACATGCTTTGAACTCATTAACTCGATCATACATATTGCGAGGTGTTAGAGGCCTATGGAGTGAAATGAGACAGGTGCGTTCCGCTTGCCTTTCGATTTATATTCATTTACTAGAATCTTAAGTTGATCGGAAATCGTAACAAACTCAGTACAACATTAGGCCAATGTTAAGATCAATCGAACAACGATAAATATGGAAATATATTATCGACAAAGACAACGGTAACATGAAAAGCCATTTTAGGGTTGTTAGTCGTCATCAGTCAGCCATGCCAAATCCCAGGTGTTGTACCGCCTCAGATATCACAACACCTGCGGTTAGGTATGAATGGCGGATGACGGCTAATAGACCAGAAATGAAACATTCCAGCCCTTCTAGTCTTTGCCATGGATACTCTTCAGCCTATAACTCTGGCCGCTGATGGGGCTAGAGGGTGATGATGATGGTGGGCGCAGCTGCTGGTGACCTCGTCTACGTGTACTACGTACACGACCTGGCCCCCCCAAACACAAGCACCAGGATTTCACACAACAGGGGGTTGAACGGCTTACATCTCACATGTGTGAGATAGCCAGAAGTCACGTTTAGAAGGAGCCATCGCAGCCTGACCCTCAGATCACCAGTCAGCCACTCCACACAACACACATTGAACTAACTGTGAGGTCTGAGTGTAATTGTCAGTTGGCAAACATCCAACCGCGGCAATCAACGTTATCGCACTCTCTTCTCCTCCCCAACTTGAGCCCGGTCTCATGACACAGTCAAGAAGACCGGAGATGGGAGAGGTCGCAGGTGGCTGGCGCGGCCGGAGCCGCCCCTGGGCGTACCACCACACCTGGCTCGGATCCCACAGAGTGGGAGTGCCATAAAGACCACATTAAGAAGGAGCCATTGCAGCCTGACTCTCAGTCTGCCAGTCAGCCACTCCACACAAAACACACATTGGGCTGACCACGCGGTCCGAGTTATCCCGTCAGTTGGCAAACTTCCAAGCCACGGCTTTTAGCGCACCGTGATAGTTTTAAGCGCGTTAGATTGTTTATATTGAGGAACATGCGCTGAGCTGTCAACCTCACTCTCTCCCCAACCCCCACCATCAGACGCTGTCCGAGCCGGTCAGTTGCCTGATGTGGGAGTGGGCACATTGGCTGACGGATTGGCGTACCCGTCTGCGCGCGCCACAGCACGACCTGGCCCACATTACGCACACAACAGTATTTACTAACTCAGGGGATATGGAGCAGCCATCGCCGTCTGACTCCCAGTCCACTGGTCAGTCACTCGACACTCACAGCACATACACTGAGCTGACAGCGTGGTCTGGTGGAGGCATCAGATTGGCAGACTTCCCAGCCACGGTTTCTAGGAAACCGTGATATACTCTGGTAAATGGTGATTGTGAGGGTGTTGTCGATGTATTGGTGTAGGTAGTGTGCGCTGGTGCATGGTGTATCGGTGTTTTCGGCATCGTGGTGTATTACGCTGTCATGGATGCGCATGTGACCGAATAGGCACATGCGATGAGTGAATGCGCAAGGACAGTAAGGGCAGTGAAGGCGACGATCTCTGCTGTGTGATGGTGCTCCAGACACGCGCTCACCGGTCTCTGTACGATGTATTCGCAAGTGACCGACCAGGCCGATGCGTGAGGTGAATGTGTGGTCGCATTAGGTACAGCTTAGGAGAGATTCCCCATAGCTGATGGTGGTGGTGGTGGTAGTGTAGTCTACACTACAGTAGTGAAGGCGAAGGCGGTGGTGGTTGCGGTGGTGGGTGTAACAGGCGATGAGTAGATGGATGTGGTCTCTATGATGGTGGGAGTAATGGAATTGATGCCAGGACTGAGGGTGGGGGAGTCAGAAGGAGGGTTGGCAGAATTTGACGTAGAAATTGGAATTGTCGGATTGTTGGTGCATTGCGTCCGAAGATGTCCAGCCAGGCCACTTCGCGCGCGGAAGATGCGTTGACAGCGCGGGCATGTTGGCAGGGCCTGGGCATTGGCAGTGTTGGTCCGGGGCGCTGGTGACTTTCATGCCGCTCTTTTGGCCTTGGCGGCGGCGATCCGGTTGGCCTCATAGATTGCTGCACCAGTCTTCACGGATCTTCTCCATGCCGGTCTAATCTGTGTGAGGTCCTCCCAGGTCGCCGGGTTGATCTGCAGTTGCTTCAGCGATTTCTTCAAAGTGTCCTTGTAGCGTCGTTTTTGACCTCCCTGCCGGCGAGAACCCGTAGCGACACATCCGTAGAAAAGTCGTTTGGGTAGTCGCTCGTCGTCCATTCTTACCAGGTGGCCACTCCATTGCAGTTGCACTTGCCTCAGCATGGCATGGATGCTGAGGATTCCGGTCCACTCTAGGACTTCCGTGTCCGGGATCCTGTCTTGCCATCTCAGCTACAGTATTCTGCGGAGGCAGCTGAGATGAAAGTGATTCAGCTTGCTGGCTTGGTTCGAGGAGACGGTCCAGGTTTCCGTTCCGTAAAGGAGTGTCGTCAAGACGACGGCCTGTACATCTTCCGTTTGGTGTTCAAAGACGCGACCATCGTCCATCTCTACAAACGGAAGGGGAACCGGCAACTCTGGGATAATCACATGTCATTGCTGAACATCGCCGGGAAAATCTTTGCCCGTATCCTTCTCAATCGTCTTAACGGTCACCTAGAGCAGGGCCTGCTCCCGGAAAGCCAATGTGGCTTCCGCCGACACCGCGGAACAACCGATATGATCTTTGCCGCCCGCCAACTACAAGAGAAGTGCCAGGAGATGAGAACTCACCTATACACTACCTTCTTGGATCCAACGAAAGCCTTTGACACGGTGAATCGTGACGGACTGTGGAAAGACATGCAGAAATTTGGTTGTCCTGAGCGGTTCACGCACATGGTGCGTCAGTTTCATGACGGGATGATGGCGCGTGTCACTGACAACGGGACGGTATCCGAAGCATTCGCAGTGACCAACGGAGTGAAGCAGGGCTGCGTACTGACCCCCCACCCTCTTCAGTCTCATGTTCTCGGCTATGCTGATGGACACCTACCATGATGAGCAGCCTGGTATCCGCATCGCCTACAGAACTGACGGGCACCTTCTTAACAGTCGGCGTATGCAGGCTCGAACGCGCGTGTCTACGACTACAGTCCATCACTTGTTCTTCGCGGACGACTGCACCCATAACACCGTGACGGAGGAGGAAATGCAAAGGAGCATCGACCTCTTCGCCGAAGGCTGCGCCGATTTTGGATTAACAATCAGTACAGCCAAAACGGTTGTCATGCACCAGCCGCCACCCAGCGCGGAATACAATGCTCCTCGAATCAATGTCAACGGTGCTCAACTCAAAAACGTGGAAACCTTCGCTTATCTAGGAAGCACGATGTCGCGCAACACGAGAATCGATGACGAGGTTGCCCAACGGATCTCCAAAGATAGTCAGGCCTTTTGACCGGCTGCAGGCCTCCGTATGGAATCGCCACGGTATTCACCTACCCAATAACAATAAGCGGTAAAATATCAATGTAAATTACACGTTGAGCCGTTTAAACCACGCTCATACCGAATACGACAGTTAGACCGTCGATTACGACGAGGTCCACCGTATGCTCCACAGAAATGTGGTGTGGGGACGGTGACTTGCGCGTAAATTAGTTTAAAGTGAAAGTTGACTTGCATTGCATCTACGCACTCTCTCGGTTCCCTTGCCCACCTGTGCCCGGAGTCAAGACAGAGTCAGGACGACCGGAGGCGGGGTTAAGAGCAGGCGGCTGACGAGACCGGAGACGCTCCTATCCATGCCACAACGCCTGAATCAGAGCCAACCGAACGGGAGTGCCATGCATGGCAAGAGTGGTTGGTGCGGCGTGAGCCTGCAGCTACACGTGCCACCATACGCCCTCCTCCCACGTTTGGCATTTGTTATTGGAGCTCAACCCAAATAACGCCTGCCGCACTCTGATTTGGCCCCCATGCTGGTCCAATGCATTTACCTCTTGGTCCGTTTGGAAGCACAAATAGATACCGAGTGACCTATATAGGACAAGATATTGTGAGTTCAGTTCTTATTTTGCGACTTCTTCCAGCCAATGCGTTCTAACTTATTGTTTCAGAGCATTGACTTGCTCTTTAAATGCATAACCTTTATACTCGGGTGTAGGTTAAGGGTTTCTGAGTCAATAAACTTCGTAAAGCCTAAAAGCGATGCGCGAATACTGAGAAAACACAGGACTCTTCCAACCTCATTCGGCATATTTATTTTCTCCGTCATCCATCCCATGCTCCAATTTTCTGGAAGCACGCATTTCATTTCAGACTATATTTATAGCAGGTTTCACTAGCAGATTCCTTAATATTCCTGCTTCATATAATGGGTTTTGTGGGGCAGGACATACGAGAGAAAGAATGTAAAGGAGGGCAGGCGTACTTACCCCGACCATCACCGAGAGCAACGATTGCGTCGGCGGAGATGAGAAGAGCGAACCAGGAGTGAGGCTGCTTCATGCTAGCCAGCTCTGTCCGAGTGGGCTGCTGGCGTGTGGTGGTCAGTCAGTCTCTCTGTCTGATATATTTAACTGATTTTTGTCCTAAAATCGATTCACTCCTTAATCCTTTCCTCTCTCTCTCTCCCACACACCCATAACCAGTACATGTTCCTTCCAAGTCAAATGCCCGACAACTTTCTGCCCGCTGATGAGGATGAAACCCAGCTCACGGCCTCAGGCACGCAAGAAGTCGCCAAACCGGGTCCTCGCGGTACAATCCAACCGGCAAAGGAGCCCGAGTCCCCTTCAACGACTCAAGTCCCTAAACTTCCACCTCTAGGACGCAAACAGGAGTCGAGTGTCATTTCAAAGTTGGGCGCAAAGGCGGGAGAGCTGCCGGTGCCCTCACAGGGAGCTGGTGGGACCTCGCCAGCGCCTGATCGCGGTTCGAGACCCGTTACCCCAAGACCACCACCAACGCCAAGAACAGGGATGCAGGGGGAGCCATCGGCTGCTCCAAGTAAACTTGGCTTCATCCGGAAGCTGATCCAGTAGGTTAACAGGCAAATGCAGCGAGGTGGTTTCGGGTGTGAAATTCTCCCCAACGGTTCGTTAGGATATTCTCTTTGTGAACACTCACACCACATGTTGTTTGTACTACTTACGTCTTGATCACACCGCCAAAAAACTTATTTACGCAGCACAAGTGCATACGCATTAATCAGCCACACACTCAAGTAAATCTCTAGAAGACAGCCCTGTTTTTGAACTGTCCTGGGCCGCCTGCGAAAAATCCTCTTTTGGGTTGAAGCCAATGACATACAGGATTTTTCGATGTACGGTTTTCATGCCAAAGTCGTTCGACAGGACAGCCTGTGGACGATTAAATATGGCCTTTGGTCTTAAGTCTAGGGCACTCACAGTTCCGGAGGCATTCCGCCACGCTTATTTAACCGAATATTCTAGACCATAGCAGCGATGCTGTAGGGCTGTGACCCTACAGATGAATCTTTTGGGAGTGAATATGCGAAGACTGACCCAAGTTCACCTAGCAAGGCACCCTCTCCTGGCGGTTGGAACAAACCTGGCCATGCCAGGCTGTCCGTTCCTTTGTCAATGGCATTAAACAATAACTAGACAAGAACGTTTACCGACAGCCCTCGCTGAGTTTTCACTTTGGCGGGTCTAGACTGACGTACTTAAACACCCACCTCAAGGTTAAAGCATTGCACTTTATCCGTTCACGTCGGGGTGGACAACCAACAGTGAGCTTTTAGAGACTTCTTGTTGCTTGGTGAAACCGCGAATGTCAACGTCCCTGAACAGTGCTAGTCAGGACTTCTTGTGACAGAGACGCCCACCAAAGGCCTCGATGCCGAACAAAATCCCGCCAATAAGCGATGAAGGGGTCTGCAACGGAATGGTGAAGGACCCTGCGACGGCGGGAAGAAGGCCGATAGGATAGGCCTCCAGAAGAGGAGCTCAGATCGCAAGAATGCTCTGATCTGATGTTGCGGTCTCTGAATGACTGCAACGATAGCCCCGCACCTTTAGCCAATCCAATGCAGACCAACAGTGAGAGTGGGTGCACAGCTTATGTCGGCAGGAGAAAGTTCTACCGGTGGATGCAGTTGGTGGATCAGCATCAGTAAAGTGTAGACCCAACCGCAACTACAGCACTCTCGGCCCTATCAGCACCTAAATGCCCTCTGGCCACTGCTGACGTATATATACTGGCAATACAAGTGAAAATGGTAGTCCTTCGATGCACTTGAGAAGCAGATGTGATCGCTGGAACAAGACCTTTGTGCGTCTGATTTGCCGGATTTAAACTCAAACCCATAATCAGCGACAGAATTAGATATAGGTTATTCATGCCGATGGCGTTGCAGTACTTATAGGATGTATGCATCATGCTGGTGCATGCGTCTGGTAAGTAGCGGCTCTCCCCTTCGTCGTGGATGGTTTTCCGTTGGTGCGATAATTGCTTGATGGACGGCATCCGAATCGCTGAAATTTCACTAGACGTGTTGGATTTTGGTGTGATGATTGCTCGACATCTGGTACACCGAAACATTGTAAACAGCTTCCGTCTGTAGTTTCTCCAAGCGGTTATTTAGTTTGGTCAAAATAAGTATCAGCACCGAACATGGCGTGATGATTGCTCGACATCCGGTTCACCGAAACTGTCATTGGAAACAGCTTTTACCTGTGTCTTCTCAAAGTGGGTAATTAGTTTGGTCAAAATAAGTTTCAGCACCAAACATGGGGTGGGGAGTTCAATGCGGTTATTAATAGGCTGGTGGGTTAGGAACCATCACTGAAGCGGTTAGCAGCTCCCAAAAAAATTTCGGTTCCTTCGAACCTGAATGCGTGGTCGGGTCTCGTTGGATGAGTCATGACTTCACCTATCCACACTGCTGTCATTTGTTCGGTCGTTCGTGTCCGGATAAGTCTTACATTTTCCCCAAAGTAGTTTTTTTTGCCCGCAACTGCGCTAGATCCCATAAACCCCATCTAGACGTTTCTTGCTGTGAGGGTGGGACTTTTTGTCTCATTACTTGACTCTTATTGGTTGCCTCCGGTCTGTGTGCGACTAAACCTCCCACCTGTGCCAGGCGTTTTATGTCCTCCGAGACGCTCTTGAAGTACGGAAGCGCTTGATCACATTTGGGGTCCTAACAGGATTTAATCTCTGATCCCAGTCGCGTATGCATCGGTTGATGAATTTGCGCGGATCTAAGGCAAACACTTCTGCAACGATAGTTCCAAATCCAAAAGATATAAACAGTTGGCACTTCTCCCGTAAGTGAGAATTGTGTTCTATGGCTCCTATTGATGTGGCTTGTCAGCTACGTGCGAGATCTGTGCCGCGACCATAATGATATACGCAAACCTTAGCTAAGTGTAGGCTCTGACCAGAAAATATGGGATAGGTATAGTGGGATACGCAGCGTTGTGGAAAAATTCCGACCAAGTGTAGACTGTGACCATCAAACTCTTGTCCCTCTTTTGTACACACGCTGTCGATGTCGCGGAGTCAAGCATCGTAAAAGAAGACCACAAGAGGGAAAGCTATTCTTAGAGAAGTAGGGCTATCACCACCACCACCACCGCTAGCATCACCACTATCATCTCATAGATGTAATTTTAGGAACTGATGAGTCGGGCAGAAAAGAGTTGAAAATCGGGAGAAAGGCAGAGGTAAGGCAAACAGATTCTCGACAAACAGAAATGCTGCACCTTCGAAAATGAAGGAAGAGCACACGGCACAGGCGGCAGACTGATGCCTAACCAAAAGCCTCGTCCGCCAATCAAAATTGAGCCTCTGCATGAAAGCACTATGTGGAGGTATTTCTTTCGTGTTTGTACAATACTGGGTCAGAATACATTAAAAATACACATAGGCGGCGCTGGTAGACATCGACAGGTAGGAGATAGCGACAAAAGTAATATTTGTTCTGTTTTGGCGAGTGCTACTCCACCGTCGCAAGAAAAAAAGGGGGCATGGTAAAACTACTGGAAGTCAAGGTGGGAGCTTGTCGGCGCAGGAGAGTTCACACCCTCCGCCTTGACGTTCCGCTCACAAAACCGGATCCCAAAGAATGCGGAGGCTTCGGGTCGACGCAGTTTAGCCCTCAGACCGTGTATTCACCCAGACGGATTCGAGAGGCTTCTGCAGTCTGAGGGCCCGGTCAGTACGGTGGAATGCTTGCTGGATCAGAGAAAGCACGTTATCGTCGTAGAGCGAACGTGCAGCATTGGTTTGACTGAACGGTTCTATCGCGTAGAAGGCAGGGAAAAAAGGAACATCATAAGCCACCAATGAAAAATGTCACCCCTGAATGCTGAAACCTATATTACTAGCCGTTAAGCGCTGCTAGCGGGGCTCGAAATTGAGCTTCAAGGCACAACGGGTCGAGTATGAAAACAAACTCACATTAAGACTCACGGCTCTCGGTACGGCCTTGTTACTCAAGTGGTTAGAGGGTTGTTGTCGTGGGTTCGAATTCCATTGAAGTCACCAAGTTCTTCGCAATTGGGTCAAATGAATTATTCAAATCTGCCAAAACTTCCACTAATTATGTGCGCCTGGTAGTCATCTGGTGGACTGTACATTGATTGCCTAGGAAATCCTGCTTGGGCAGTCAGCATACTGTACCATAATTTGTAGATTCTATACGTTATAGTAAGCTAGAAGGGGAACTTGACTCAAATGTGATTGAACTCACGGCTCCTGGTGGGGCCTCGTAGATCAGGTGGTCAGAACGTTGACTGTACTAATGCCTTCCCCCCCCTGTTGTCATGGATTCAAATCCCACTGAGACCACTGGTTTTTTCGAAATTGGGTCAAACGAATTAATCTAAGCTACTAAAACCCACCATTAAAAGAATTACTATTTAATAAAAAAAAAAACGGTTGCAGGATGCGAATCCAAATTGGATGAAGATAATTTGCGTCCGAAGGAAGGTAATGCAAAGAAATGCGCAGAAAGCGGAAAAGAGGGTGGAAACCACCGCTAGGAAAATGTTCCCACAGAGCTGTGGAACGAGAGACCAGGTGAACTGGGACCCACCTTCGACGAAGATTTTGAAAGAAGTGGTAGTATGCGCCTGCTCGTGCGGTGGCAGGCAGCGAATGGCCACGTTGATGGGCATTGGAGCGCCATGCTTTATGGAGATGGCCCATTGGTTGAAGTCAAAACTATTGTAGTACTGGATGAAGCCAGCAAACAGTTCGGACAGGGTGGCTGTATTGCTACTGCGCAGTTCTGCCCAGGGAAGTTCCAGTCGCATGTCAAGCTCATTCACCGGACGCTCGTAATTGAACAGTTTCTGCGGGTATGACGACAAAGCAGAGAAGTATACTATTGACGATAAATAAGCAGATGCAAGAGCAAAATGATAGGAGTCTGTTTCACACTTATCTCCGGCCTAAGCTCTACTGATATCCAACGCAATGACTTAGACTACCACCCAATGCAAAGGAGAGTTTTGGACGGGCTGCCTGTAACAAAGAAATGAACTGCAACGAGGGAAAATAAAGGAAAGCATGGCGATACAAAGAGACACTGACTGTGACGTCTGTCAGGACAGAGCAGGAGGGACACTTATTTTGGATGAATAGGATGCGGTTTGACAAAATGGTCTGTTGACGCAATCGAAGAACAGTTTGCAAACTTTTTACATCAAGTGATAATTCATCTCCGTCGAAGTCTACGAGCACTACAACGGTTGTAGACGGCAGAGGCGACTTCAACCGGGGAAGCATCGGATCCGGTGGAGTGATGGAAACATGCGAGTCCGAGATCAAGACAGTTATGCGTGGATGTGATCGAAAATGCCAGCGCTACAGTCCCCAGATTTGCTCTTCATGGAAGGGCAGTGTCATCGTTCGGTAATACGACCAGAACCACCGAGGTGGTTCGGTCGTGTCCAGTGATCACCTTCAGTCTAAATTTTCCAAGTTGGCATGTCGCCCGAAATCCGCCTTGGCTGGGCACGACGTGGAGATAGCCAGCTGAGAATGGACCTCATGGACATCCTTGGTTGTGGCCTTCGGATTCTAAGTTAACTGGCTCAAATTCTCTGACTAAGCACGAGCATTCGAAAAGAGGTTAGCATTTAACACGGAGCCGAAAAATCAGCTACAAATACGTGTTCTCAAGGTTTGTATTGAGATATCAGTTCCAAGGCAAACAGGTGAGTTGTCTTACTAGGGGCGCGACAATGAAACTAGTCTGTTTAAAGTCTATACAGAGCTTCAGAGGCAGTGTATGAATTTGAGAGCACTACAACGCAAAAGGTTTTACAGCTAGTCAAAAGGGACCCGCTTTGTCAAACAAGGCCACCGTCCACTTCTTCAAACTGACGACCAACGATTGCGAATACTGCCTTCTAGTCAGAAACGCGGCTCGAAAATCCTTTAGTCTTCTCAGCATTTACGGACAAGCTGACTGACTTGTCGACCTCCTCCTGATACTATGAAATGCATGCCATTCGGGTCTGACGCTAGCAGCGTGATACGGTCAAAGCGCCAACGCTAGGGTTCAAAGTTGACACAGGCAAAACCGGGCAGAAGCCTTCAGCAAATTAGGTTCCCAATGAAGTTGAACAAGATTGGAGGCATGATGCAACCCTGCAAAACGCCAGGTCGAAGATCGAAAGGCTTAGGTCTAAACCACGATGACGACAACCACCAGCATACCGTAATACCTCCACTTATCTCTGGGGCTTAACATTGCGGTGAACTGGGCAAAGCATTCGGTCGTCAAACTGTCGGTCCGCGACTCTTTATTCTTGAGACCGACAGCTTGCCTAGCTCACTATCGACATTTTATGGACGCCGATCCACTACTTGTCACCTGCGCACGCGCCAGGTACTCGGTAGCTAGGCTGACGAGTAAACTCGTTTTTTCAAAGAAAACTCGGCTGTTGGCGGGGCTCAAGGGTGAGCCCCAACGCGGACAGGAGGAGTGAGTTCCGTAACCGATCGGTGAGCGTGCGCCCACCAATAAATTCGTCTTCTATCATTTGTGGATATTTCAAGTGGCCTGCAAATAGGTAAACAGAACAGGGCTTGTCTAATTGGGCAAGTTTGATAAGCGTTTAAACTAGTTGGACTAACCAACTTGAAAAATGCAATGGAAAAAGAAAGAAAGCAATGGACTTAAAAACAAATTAAAGAGAGTAGAGGCTGCATGATCTTAGTGACAGCTCATCGGGAGATTTAACAGTTCGATCGTTGATTCCGACGAGGCTATCGTAAACCACACAGCGTGATGGCTCAGATACGGTGACTTGCGCGTGATTTAGTTTATAATGATAGTAGAGTTGCACTGCATCTACCGCACTTTCTCGTCTAGGTCCGGTAGAGGTAGTAGAGGTCGCAGGTGGTTGGTGCGGCGGGAACACGCACGTTGGCGTGTCACCCCACACCCCCACGCGCAGCATTTCTTACCGAGTTGGTCCAATATATCTACCGCATGACCCAACTAGGGGGCCCAGTTATGCGAATATGGCAGTTTCGGAGAAGGTGGTAAAGAGTGAAACTGACCGTGGCTGGTTTGGTAGACTTACAGGGAAACGAGCTTGAAGGTTGGGAATGATCGGTGGGGAGCAGCCGCACTGCAGATACTGCAACAGCATCAACAAGAGCGGATATGTGGAGAGACGACCACGGCTACCGTCATGAATATCCATTTTCTGTGCCCAGTGTTTCACGAACAGGCCTAGAGGACGGACTCGCCAGTCGACTAAAAGTGGAGAAACAGGCAAACACAGCGGTGGAGATTCAAACGACAGGAAACCCTTTGGTATATGAACCAAAGGAAACAGATGAGAAAAAGGTTAGCCAGTGGTGAGCAGAAGTCGGGGAAAATGAAAGGGAACACTGTAAAAACGGCCAGGTAGTATTTATAGGTGTGAACTGATGGATTCGAACAAAGGCCATGGTTGCCCGATCGATTCGGTGATCGATCCTTCCTGTCGGTGAGGGGGAATGTTAAGCTCAAGAAAGCATATATCCGGTAGGTTATGGCAGTTTCGCAACTTCCTTCAATTTCCCGACTAACGATTCGTTATCAAGATGTTTGACAAAAAAAACAAGAGAAATGACAGTAGAGCAGCTTTTTGTCTATTTACCGGGAACGGGGACCAAAGGCAGAAAACCCGAAAACAAGTCTGTCGAAGCCGCCTGGGCCACGTTACTATCACGAAACGGTTCATAATCTGAAGAGCAGATGAAGGCGCAGTACTTGAGACTGGCTAAATCGGGGTCGAAATAACACGGAAGTCCACTTTCGGACAACCACTTATGAAATATTAATCAAAATGCTAGAATTCGTTTTCGATTAGGAAGGATTACTTGAGTGTGGTTGTAAGATGGATAATTGTGGAACATTCATAATATTTCGTAAAATTCCACATGCCGGCTCTTAAATATAATTATTTCAGCCGCTTGTAAAAGCCATGTTCGGTAAAAATGACTGCTTATGTGGTATGCATTTTTTCTATCGATTTTTGATGCCTTTATAAATTCAAATATACTTTATACTATATACTATACTACATATCCTATATACTTTACTTTAACAACAATATTCCCTCTTGCATTCATTTGATAGTCAACAACCTCTTCCTCAAATTTTCTACTCGACAACAAAGTTTTTGATTGTGGGATTTTCTAAAACCGTGAAATTTCCCTTTCGAATAGCATTCTATATGTATTTTTATTAATGATCCGCAGGAGGTAAAATGGATGGGCACTATATGGTATTTCCTTAAAGAGTATAAAGGAATGTATGATTTTCCTTACACGCAAAGTATACAGTTTTGAGACTGAAAACCTTGAACTCAAACAAAACGGTAGATCGGGTTCAAAATTATTCCGGAATTGGAAAACGTGATTAACGCCTAAAAAATATCCTTCCTCTGAGTATAAAATTCGAAGAAGAACAAGAAGAAGAAGTGACCTACTAAATGAGAGCAAAAGGCGATATCTTGGTCATGTATTCTACAACATATATATTTTACTTTATATGGGCATCGGAAAGCAATAGAAAGAAATTCAAACTGCATAAGTACTTATTTTTTACCAACCATGGTTTTTACAGGCGGCCGAAAAGAGAGATGAATCTAAAAGCCGACATCCTGACGTGTTCGAAGCATTATGGTATTATGCCGCAAAATCATCAATTTTACAGCCCTCCTTAAGTAACAGAAAACGTATTTGAAAACTTCGATCAACATTTCACGAGGTCGATCATGGACTCGGAGTGTGTTATCGTAGTTATTTCACGAAATTTTAATTAAAATACATTTTTTTGGCAAACGTGCACACATCTTCAGCAGTCTGTTTTTGTGACATACCAAAATAGCGTCTGCTTGAGCAGAGAAATCCTGCTATTCTCCTTTAATTTGAAGGGTTTCCCGGATTCCACGAAAACAAAGACGAAGAAAGAAAGGATGCGTGGAATCTTCTAGTTAGGCAATAAGTAGACTATTTTTGAGGGCTAAACATAAGGCCAGGCTTCATAGTCTGTGAATATTTTTAAATCCGAAATCTATTTGACCCATTTGTGAAAAACTCGGCAGTCTCGGTGGGACTCGAGCCCACGCCAGCAAGGGCGGGTGCCCACGCACTCTCTCTCCCCCTCCCTCTTCACGCACACATCCGCCAACTCCCTGGCACCTGCAAAGTTATGCCTTTTCAATTGGCAACATTTCTATCCTAGTGCGTGTTTGACTTTAAAAATGCAACCAGTCCGCAACCTACGTATCTTATACACGCTCGAGATTCGAAACCACATTCTAACACCCTTTTCGCTGGCCTTAATATTCCGCATGTCTCAGAGGAATGCATGATTTACCCTGTAGATTGAAAACGCTATGCGCAAATGCCACGGCGGATCCGGCTTCAACTAAGTCGGGATTTGGAAAAAAATGTCAGCCCAGAAAATATACACTTTAGGTCAGTAGAAAATTTAAAGAAGACCTGTTTTTATATCAAACTGAATACCAAAAAAAATGATACTTATGCGTGTGCTCTCTAAACGATATGCTTAACTTTACAAGGACATTGAATGTCAACAGAAATCTTTTTTTACCGAGGATGCTTTACTCACGTGGCTGAAAAGACCTGTGTTTAATGGCATGTCTGAAATTTTTTGGGATTATCCTACAAGGTAGAGTATTACCAGTCTACATAAAATTATCCTTCCAAATCGACATGGCATTCCAGAATTTTGGTCAACATTTAACGAGATGGGCCAGTGGAATTGGACAACTTTTTGAAAAACCTAAATACACCATTCCTTGGAGCATAAAAGTTTAAGAAGTGCTTTCCTACCAAAAGAGAACAAATGGCGATATTTTAGGGATCCAACCCCGCCTTACTAAGCAAAAAGGTGCAGCAGAACTTCTATTAACATTTTTTATGAGATCGGTGATTAAGGGTACACGCAAACCCTTCAAATCCTACCATCCACTGGGATGAAGGAGAAGATGACACTGTCTAAGTACTACATGCGTTTTCTTATTCTTCCGTTTAAAATGGTTGACAGCTGGCAGGCGTTGTTTCAACGTTCTCGGGGGCAATTTGGCAAATTTCAGGAAACAAACCGACGCACAGGAACAGATTACTCACCTCGAGTATACATGGCAAGCAGATGCGTGTTGTAGATGCCGATGACGTTATTCACGTTGAGATCACAGTCAACGCCGGTGAGAGTGTCGTGAAATTTCAGAATTGGCACTTTTGCTCGAATTAGGTTACAATTTCGGATGAAACCTAAAAATGGATGTGGGACAGGTAGAAAAAATTAGTCCCATCAACATGTCCTCTTGTTGTATACCCTTTCCCGTTTGATCCCTCTCTGCAAGCGGTTTTTTAATTGGACAGTTGAAAAGGATGATTCATGTGGGTCCCTAGACAGTACATGAGAACGGGAACCGCCAAACTCCAGGGAAATGTGGGTTAGTTTTAAAGCTAGGGTTACGTTTAGTGTTAAGGGTAGGGTCAGTGTTAACCGTTGGATTAACGTTAAAGTTAGAGCTAACGATCACGTTTATGTTAGGGTTAGAATACCGGAATATTTATCCTTCCTGGAATTATGCGCAGGGCCGCCCTCATTACTTGGGCGGATTTATCCTATTCTCGTGTCCTGTTCAGGGGACCATAGAAGTCAACCTTATCAAAATTACTTTTGACGTGAGTTGTTTGCGAGTAACTTATGTGGCAGGCTAGGTATCTGTTCAACCATCAACCCTCTTCTGGCTGTGTATTGCTGCCCTGAGTATTACCTTCCATTCAAATTATGATTACCAATCTCGCTTGAGCACTGTCATTTTTCGACGGTAAATGGAAAAATAGCAGTCAATATTTCGTGGATTTTAGTCCGTTTCGGCTAACCGCAATTCGTCTAAAATTCGAAAAAAATCTAGTTTTATCGCCAATGACGCAAGACACTAATAGCTGGAATAATTTGGGAACTGATAAGCCCTGCAACGAAAGTGATCGGCAGTTATAAATCCAGGTAAGAGGAACAAATAATAACTGGTAAAAATTATAAATAGCATAGGGGCTCTGAATTGCAAGCATACTCACAAATGCAGGATCACAAGCTGTACTGCAATTTACGTACGTGGTGAGACGTAGGACAGTCTTAGGGGGCAAGGACATAATCTGGATGAACCCGCAATACGGGTGTAATTGCACCAACCTCCAGAGAAAATTGGGTTAGATTGATGGTAAGGGTTAGAGTTACGTTGTGGGTTTGGGTTTAAGGCAAGGTTTAGGGCTAAGTGTATGATTATGGTAGGGTTAGTGTTGGAGTGTTGGACGGGGGAGATATTTATCCCATTGAAACTATGCACAGGGCCACTTTCATTACTTGGGCGGCGCATTCCTGTATGTTGGAAAAATCACGCTTCAGCTACCTGCAAAAATGGAATTTCGCAAACGGGTCAAACACTTGACGTAGTTTGTAATTTGACACATTCCCCGGAATTTTAAATGCAGACCCTGACCCTACAGTATCTGTGCCCAGAAGAGCAAGACACGGGGATAAGAACCTCCTCACCTCTCCCACCCATAATTCCGGGGTCTTGCGCCAATTTCCGGGGCGATGGGCATTGAGGTTTGGGTTAAGTTAGAATGAGGATCGGGATTAGTTTTCGGATTGGTGCAGGAGACTATCTACCCTTCCTGGCATTTTGCACAAGGCCAGTTGTTCTACTGGGGAACTTCCTATTCCCGTTTCTTACCCCCAGAAGATTAGCAGTTGTGCCGATAAGGTGTCAGTCACCTTGCAAGATAATGTCAGTTAAGTGCATCAGCAATTGGCGAATGAGCAACTCAGAGTGAGCCAGAATTCTGGCCTTCGATTCTATTTCACAACACACGTCTTCTGACTGTAAGCTCCCAACCGGAAAAAAGGCGATGGTTGCCGATCGAAATAAAAAAAACGAAATATGGAAAGATGAACGTACTGCATCTTCGGAGAGGCTCCATTAATTGGGTCAGGACCACGGAGGTCTCATATTTGTTTTGAAGCTCTTCCGAGGTAATGGTCAAACAGAGATCCATATCACTTTGGTCGAACCCGAAGCCGTTGATCGAGGAGCCAACAATAAAACAGTTTAGAGTCTGTGAAATGCAAAAAAACCTGATTTTACGACAAACATGCGGTGAGCTGCAGAGCACAGCTGTGATGACTGTCCAACCCATAGCATTGGTTATCATGTAATGGTTGGTAAGGGCGCTAATTAACTGGAAAATTAGTAACAAGGACATACGGCTCTTCTCATATTTGGGTCAAATTAAACATTCAAATCCGCCAAAACCCCTATTAATTAAGTGCGTCGAGTAGTCATCTGGTGGATTCTAGATTGACTGTTTAGGAAATCCTGCTTGGGAAAACAGCTTATTACATCCTCATTGGTGGATTCCATACGTTTCAGTAGGCTGGCAAGTGAGTTAAGCCAAATGAGATTAAACTCAGGGCACCCAGTGGGGCCTCACAGCTGAGATACTAAAGCCTTCACCTTGCTGCCGCGGGTTCTAATCCCACCTTGGCTGCGGAGTTTTTCACAATTGGGTCAAATGAGGTTTGCAAAAGCCGTAATCTGGTGAACTAGGAGTCACAAAATTCACGACGCTGTTAAATGCTGCGTACCAAATTTAGAGCCTTTACACTTCGTCACACGTTTACGCACTTAACAATCAGCCTGAAAACGGTCGAAATTGCTAATATGCCTCCCTCTCCCCGGCATCAGATAAGAACGCCTATCCCCACGCAATACAGATGGCCATGTGCTAAATTTAAGGGGGTCTCGTAGCTCAGTTGGCTAGAGCGCTGGCTATACTAAAGCTTTCACCTTGCTGGCGTGGGTTCGAATCCCACCGAGTTTTTCACAAGCGGGTCCAATGAAATATTTTTGTGTTCTAAGTCTACTCCTAATTTGTAGGGGAATTTTTGTGCAGATTTGAGTAATTCATTTAACCCATTGAGTGAAAAATCAGCGGCATTGGTGGGATTCGAACCCGCACCAGGAAGGAGAAGGCTTTAGTACAGCCAACGCTCTAACCAACTGAGCTCCAAGGCCCCACCGGAAGCGGTGAATTTAATCACACTTGGGTCAAGTTACCTGCCCAGCCTAATGCAACGCATGGCATCCACCAACTCGGATAAAGTAAGCTGACTGCCCAAGAAGAATTTTCTAAGCAATCAATCTAGAATCCGCCAATGACTACCAGACACAATTAATTAGTAGATGATTTTAGCAGATTTGAATAATTCCTTTGAACCACTTGGGAAAAACTCGGCGGCATCAGTGGGATTCAAACACATGACAGCAAGGAGAAGGCTTTAGTACAGCCAACGCTCTAACCAAACTGAGCTCCGAGGCCCCACCGGGAGCAATGAGTTTAATTACACTTGGGTCAAGTTAGCCACCCCCTAATTTCCTTAAAACCACCTGTATTACAGGCGGTTCCTATTCTCACCATGTTCTACCGGGATCAAACGAAGCTTCAAAGGGCCGTAATCTAGCAAACTATCAGTAAGGAAATTTGCGAATCTGTTAAATTTCGCATACTTCAAAAGTTTCACTCGTTCAAATTGATTTTTTGAAATAAGCGTGACAGAATTTATTAAATCAAAGTAGGCGTTACCAAGAAATGGCGTATACTTTGCTTTTTGCTTGACTTCAAGCAACTGAAAAAGATTCAGCGTGCTGCTGTGCGTGGATTACCACAAGATCAAATCTCAAGAAAAAAGTGACAAACAGCTCAAGGCCAGATACTTCACTGAAGTTATGTGTATTTATGTTTGATGTTGTATACTTGATAGTTATACATTTGTGAGCCGCCCAAGCTCTCATATTCTAAGTAATTCGAAAACCCCTTTTGGGTTTTGCATGTAAAGGTTACTTTAAGTATTCCTCCCAGGCGATCTTGAGTTTTGACCTACACACTATAAACAAGGGCGCAAGTAGATCAGAGTTGAGCTTACTTTCGAACACAGCGGAAACCATCATGTGCATGGCGTTCCGTAGGTGAACCTTCTTGGCGTACTTAGCGGAAGTTTGACGTGTGTCGAGGAAGAACTGCCAAATCGCGATCGAAAGAGAGTCCATATATCCCAACACCGGGTAGTGTGTAGGCGGTGGAGGCAGTGGGTTCCACATCAATTGCTGGACTGTTGGACTGTTGGTGATGACGGTGGTTGTGGTGGTATGGATGAGACGGTGCTGGTGCTGGTGGCATGGCAACCGGAGGTGTCTGTGTTGAGGTAGATAAGGCGGGAGGAGCCTGCTGTGTGCAGGAGGAGGGAGAAGAGGACGAGTTCGACACCAGGCCCGCACTAGCAGAGGGCGGTGAGGAACGAGGCATGGCGGTGGACGTGGTGGAGGTCTCCTATGACAGCGGTATCCACAGGCTTAGGGCGAGTCAGTAGAAACCTTCGCCGCAAACTGTCTCGACGATAGTGGAGGTTTCGTGGTCTGCGGGGGGAACATGACCTGGGGCGGGTGCGTAGGTAGGACGTTAAGGCCAGTAGAACTCAGATAGCGGGCCACTTCCGGAGGCATGGGCGGTTGCATGTGCATGTTCGGGAATCATGGGTACAGAGCAGTTGTAGTTGCAGAGATTAGAAGGAAATCCCATCATGATGTGATGAGGCGGCATCATGCACATTGGCGCAGACACGAAACTACGTGTCGCCTGAAAGACAGAAAGTCTCTCCTGTTTCCATCCTGCCTGTTAGAAAAAACACACGGGGAACGCTGGGGTGGGAGACCTACTGATGATCCAAACCCTCTGCAGCTGAGTCATGCAGCGGAACAAGATCGGCGGACCACGCGTATTTGGGCTTTTAGTTAGTGACTGTGTTGCAAGTGTATCGTGTAACTATAGTTACCATTTGGTTTCTTCCATCTGTCCGATGACACCCTCTGATACTATATGACACTCGCGTGGAGGACTGAGCTTGGGATCATTTAAACCATGCAAAGGATATATGAAAGTTATTTTTTGGATTGGATTTACTCCAAGTTCACGCATAAATTTCTTCGGAAATTAAACAAGGCAGGATGGAAACTAGAAAAGCGCACGGGAACGGCCGGGGACCCACTGTTGAGTCGAAACTCACACAGCTGAGTCATGCAGCGGAACAAGATCGGTGAAACACGCGTGTCTTGGCTTTTAGAGCTAGTACCTATGCTGTAAAATAATAACGTATTTAATTCTATTAAATTCCAGTTGGCTGCTTGTGAAATTACGCGGTTTTTTCGCAATAGAGATTGGATTTCAGCTCAAATATGCATATCAACTTTAGGACAGAGCTGATAAGGGATCTACTACAAGTTCGCGTCTTAATTTCCCTTTCGGACTGTGCCTACCCATGGGATTTTGACAGACGACGCCAAGACTAACTTAGAGTAAAGCATAAACAGTTGCCCTTACCTAGTTCACAAAATGCACGACGCAGGGGGTATGCTCACATAGGCAAGCAGCACTACGTGATTATGCCGCAGACCGTAAGGAGTAAAGGGGTAAACTCTGAACGCTACAGATAAGGGAAGACGAATCTTGTGCAAGTATCTGTCACGTTGGCATAATCAAAGTCATTCAAGGGCACGAGAACAAACAGTTTCGGACATGAAAACCATCGTCAGGAGTGTCAACTAGGCCCAGCACCAATCGCGTGACGGTGAGGAAGGCACCAACTGTCCGCGTCCCATACGCCTAAGGTTAGACATTCCCCGGGAAATAAGATGTAAAACAGAGAGGATTGGGCAGCGAGAAAACTCTTCTACATCCTTCTACACCTTGAAGAAATTGTTCGGAAATTATTGGAGGCAATAGGTAACACAGAAAGTGAAGTTGGTGAGATGTGTTTACCGGAAGTGAAGACCCCCTGTTGCTGCGCAAGGCAACCGAAAGGGGAGACATAAACATGGCTGTAGTCTACCCCTTGCGTCGAGACAGCCAGGTGAACAAGGAAAGATTGAAAAGAGTGGTGGGCAATTATAACAAATATCAAACAAATACAATGCTTTGATGACGACACTTGCCAGTTGTTTCATTTGATTCAGTAACCGGTCAAAATGAAGTAAATAAGTAGCGGATTTCTCGCGAGTCATTGTGTGACGCCACGCAAGGCTAACGTAGTGGAACGAACAGCCAACTGAACAATGGTAACAATGGTCTTATTCATCAGCTCACCAATCTAGTACGGGACTCACTCGTCCAGTTCTGCTCCCGAGCCCCGCCAGCAATCGCATAGCGGCTAGTATTATTATAGGCCGAAGAGCCTCGGGTGATATACCACGTGGAAATAGGTATGGCTGGCTGCTGACGGCTAAAAAACCAGAAGTGGCCATTCCAGTCTCCGTGCTTCAGTTTCATTAATTTTACCCAATTGTGAAAAATTTCGGCGGCCTCGGTGGGATTTTAACCCACGACGGCTTGAGTACAGCCAACGTTCTAACCGCCTTAGCTACGAGGGCCCCACCGATAGTCACAAGTTTCATAAAATTTGAGCAAAAACACCTACATCCTAGACATCCTAATGGTAATATCAAGGCTAATTGCTGATCGCAAGCAAGCACTGCAGTAGGCCGAAACTGCTAACATGACAGCGCTTAACAAGCTGGTCTTGACAATTAGTCTTCTCATAAGAAACAACTTATTTTCAGACAGGAATTGAATTCCATTCTCGCTCGTCAACGACTGCCTTCTGGGTATTTAGCAAGTTCAGTAATTCAGGAATTTCAAAATGAGCAGTTCTTTCTCATATGTTCTGTCTTGACGCTATTGTAAGGAAACATCCTGCTGCGCCAATATTTACATAGACCCGGGGCAACTTGTGCTCTAAGTATATAGGCTTCTGAAAAGTGTAAAGATGTGACTGCACGCGTGCATTCAGGTACGTCTATACGTTAAAAAATTAAAATATTTCTGGCTTTCAAATGCTGACCCTCGGGAACTGCACTTTCTATAACATGACTAAACTGCTTAGTCTGGCTTAAATAGCAACAGCTGATTGACAAAATACGTGCTACTTCAGTAACGACTGGAAATATTCCCAGATGAAAGTTGACAGAGCATAAAACATATCATCAGTAATATAACGCCATGTAAGGACTCCAAGTTATGTGAAAGCTTTGTCAACGTCTTACGGGCAGTAAAAAACCACTGTTTGGGGTGATGTCTAGCCGCAGATTGTCTGTGAAAACTTAACAGTATAAAGTATCGGTAATTAACTCAGAGATGGTAACATTTAAAGGCATATCAGGTTGGGCATTCGACGGACTGGTGCTCGTAGAGATCGGAAATAGGCACCTTTTGGTGTTCACAGAGGCTACCCGATGGCAAATCGACAAGCGAAAGGACCGAGGTCATCCCAACACGTAATCAAGGCGGTAAAATCGGAAAAGTGAAAGTTTACGGACCTCAGAGGGGTGGCTGGAGTGAGAGGCAGCACCACCACCACCGACACCACTACCAATTGGTGGTTGTACTTGCGAGATACTGGAATCCCCGAGGACTTGCAGAGGCTCCATGTGGCTCCAGTTGTTCGGGCGTTTGTACGACCTCGATCTCTCGCGGTCATCACCGGCGCGTTTAGAACGCCTCTTCTTGCTTCTGCGATACGACGCCGTATTCGAACTATTTTGTGAAAAGAAAAACCACGAAGCTGATATATGCAAAAATTCCAGCTCCATGTAAAGGAATCCTAAAAAAAGACAGTGCTTCAACCGATGCAGTGAGGATGTGCGTTGCACTCTAATCATGGTTTAAAATTTTTAAAAGGCGGAAAATCAGTTGGAGAGATCTACTAGTCGTGATTTCCAGCAGACTTCCATGTCAGATACAAAATCGAACTTCACGCATGTTGAGTCAAGTAATTATCTTCGGGTAACCTTTTTCAGCCTGAGGCCAACTCTCTGTGAGAAACATTCTGAACTAAACTGCGCAAAGAGCTTGTATATGAGGGCTACTTACGCACGGGGCCATCGGTCGAGCACACCCAGAGAAACGCTTACACTGACTAGTGATCAATTTTAGACACAACTAGGGTTCTTGTTTTCCTGTCCTTCACCGCGCGCAAGCAGTTTACTGTAGCATCGATTTCTAGCCATTCTGATAGCAAGACATTCAAGTAGCAAAAGCGCCACTCAAGTGTACTGCGGTAGGATCGATCTACGGTAACTTTCCTATCTCACGATATGTCAACCGAAATGTAGAAATATATTTTCGATTCAAACAAATTTCATAAGTAGGATTGTCGTATCGATTATCCTGCAGCTTAATCCCAAGATATTTCAGGTAGGGTAGGATGTCGGGTTTTGAAGGAAGTGCTTTTTGACCGCCTGTAAAAAGGATACTCTGTAAAAAAATGGCTGCATAGGTAGTGTGAAGTTTTCTCATTGATCTTCGATGCCCTTATAAATTCAAATATATCTTTTGATAAACATGCACAAAGATATTCTTTCTTGTACTCGTTCGGTAGTCAATTACATCTTCTTCAAATTTTATAATTGAAGAACGGGTATCTTTCAGTTTTTTTAAAGGTTTCTAATTTTGATATTTTTAGGACTGCAAAATGATAATTCATAATACATTGTATCCATCGAGTTTACTAATGTCGCCTACAATTTATACGGCATGAGCACCACCCATTGCCAAATTTTATGAGAACTGTGTGAACTCATCCTCATAGCATAGAGAACTGTGAGTGTTCCTTACATAGAATGCATACAACATGTAGTCTGGAAACCATGAATCCAAGTGTAACGGCCAGTAAGATTCAAAATAAGTCGGTAATTTAGAAACTTTTTTAAAACAAAAAGGTTCTATTCAAGTATAAAATTTGCTGCTGACTAAGCACGAGCAAGAATATTTTCGTGGATGTTCTCAATAAAATACACTTGAATTTATAAGGGTATCGAAAATCAAATGACTAAAATACATACTACTTAAGTAGCCATTTATTACAAAGTATAAGTTTTGCAGGAAATCAAAAAGAAATTCGTTCAAAAGTTGGTATTCTACCGTGACTGAAATATCTTGGGATAATGCTGCAGGATAATCAATACTGCAACCCTACTTAACTAATTTGTTCGAATCGAAAGCACATTTCAGAATTTCGGTCGAAATTTCATGAGCTAAAGAATCTGTATTTTGAAGGAGCAGCTAATGGTTATTACAGGGAATGAAGGACGCCAAATTTATGCTCTAGCTCATATGCATGCACATAACGCTGCGAAGAGAGGCAACGACTTCCAAGAATTTCACATCACAAAAGCGTTGGGCATGAAACATTTTTCGGCACTAAAAACGACTTCAAAAGGATAAAGTCAGCGTTGACGTTCATAAATGAAATGTTGGAAAATTGCGCTGAGTGCGGTAGGATTACGCAGGTTGTTCTCAATAACTCTCACGGAATATGTTACTTGTTGGAATAACCAGAAGTGTAAAGCAAGTAAGCGAATGATTGAACGCACCCATTGAAGGTCACTTGTCGGCTCGAGTAATTTTTGAAAGGTGGCGGAAACTTTAAACAACAGAAAAGAATTGATAAACCATCCTTCATAAGTACAAAAGGACAAAAACCGGCAAGCACTCCAAAAATGTCCTCAGTCTCTAGCAGAGGCTATGAAGCATTGAAATAATTATACGCTTGGACAAAAATGCAGTGACAACAGTTATGCATTTCACAACTGACAAGTCCGTCGGGGAGGTTCCCGATCGAAAGTTCGTCCTCGGCTAGAAGTTGTAATCCCTGGATGCACTAGCCGTCGAACATCTTCCTCAGATCAACCTCTCGTTGTTTGTGGCTGTAGAATAGGAGGCTTAGACAGAAACCTTGTATTCTGGAGCTCATAAATTCTGTTAAACTTTACAGCCAGACCATAGGCACACACGGACTTGACATAACGTGTACGATAGTCGCACGTGGCGGTTGATCTGTCAATATTGAAGTACAGGTGATTTAGAGGAAGGAAGACGATGAAAAACTCAATCAGCCGAGCCTCTTGGTGAGCGGGATGTCGTCGTGCCGTCAGGCCAAATTCGCGCAGAGGTACGACTATGTGGTCAAAGATCAACTGTGCTTCCTTTAAGGATTCTGAAGCTGGTTGGTCTTCAGCTTAGTCACTGTTTGAGATGAAGTATTGTCCCAACCCAGAACAACTTGAAATCACGGAGGGGTGCCGGTAGAAAAGAATTTCTCGCAGTTTTACAAACACTGATGACAAGATACAGCCGCAACGTAGGTCACCGTTGATGGTGAAGTATTCACAGTTTAAATAACGCTTCAATTTTTTTTTGCCTGCGCTTACAATATGCCTTGATTTCTGTTAGGATGTTCAAGCTCACATCATCAGCCTCCATGACCTCCCAGTGGATAATCTCATCGACCATGTCGAACGCCTCAGGGAAAAAAATCGGGCAAGTAGGTAATTGTCCTCTGCTAAAAATAAGGTCCTCGTTTTAGAATTCGTCGTAGAGCGGAAATCGGGTATATAGAACCTTTGCCAAGAGAAGGGATACCCGGCGGTACAAATAAGGGGTTACTTACTTTATAGTGCATTTGGAGCTAAAAGTCACCAACATGTTAACTGCGCTGTCTGGGAAAAAGGTCGGCCAGAAATAGAATCTGCTCTAGAAATAAATCCATCGAAAAATATCAAATTTTATAACGTACAGATATAAGAATGCTCAAGACTAACAATAGAAAGCAACACCCGTGGACTGCAGGATAAGCCTGTGTAAATTTAAAAACGGGTCTGTTTATGAAGACCGGAAAGCAATCACTTAGTTCAAAACCACACATTAGCTGAAATAATACATCAGGTGTTTAAGCGCAACTCAAGATGAAATAATTCAATATGCATCAACACAAGTAGCTGGGAGATGACTTAAAGTGGTATTCACGGATCAAAAAGAGTAGAGCCTACATTGCGGCAATCGGGCGTCAATTTGACTTCTAGAAAATTCCGAAACGCGTAGCGCGCTACGATGTTGTCGCTTGTGAAGATTGAACTATCACCAGCTAGTGTTCAATAGCAACTCAATGGAGAAGAAAGCAAGCGGTAGGAAGGGGTGAGCTAACCAATAGTGACAAAACAGCCGAAATATAACAAGCAGACACGCATAATCTACGATACAAAAAACGGTCAAGTCGGTCAATTTTACATGGCAATTGTTATTTCCCCTTATAAAAATACTAGCCGCAGAAAAATGAAGACAATAGGCACGACAATTTCAATTAGCGCTGCACTTTGATGCGAGGAAAGACATTGACAGACAACAGACGGAGGAAGTACTGTGTTAATTTCCAGTAACCATCCTGAGGTTTAAAACCTGACGCGCAGGTAAGTTTGAAGTAAAAACAAGTAATAGATCGGAGTAAAGACAATGAGTAAGTAGTGATACCTATGGTATTCGATGGATCGGCCAGCGATTGAATGAGGCTTAAAAAGCCAGAAAAGCATGAGACTGTTCAAAGGAAAGTCAGAAGCGTGCATCCACAGCCCCTCTCCCCCCCCCCATTGGTGATGGGATTTCGTAAAATTAGCCTGACGTCAGTCATCTCGACAAGGCTTCAGAGGGCAACAAGAAGGCGATGTCTCGATATGGTAAATCTAGTTGTCGAGCAGTATTCAATTATATAAGCAAAAAGTCAATTTGTCTAAATTTCCATTAGAAAATCTGTTTGAGGAGGTATACACATTCCTATTCCGTAATCACCATGATCTCGGAACAAAGTGGTCAGCAAGAGTGGGCAAATTTCGAATACTTTACCGCGAAATTAAGCATTCCCTGTAGTTCGCACAATTTTGGTTATTTCTCACCCCACCGGCACCTATGAATATACTGATTTTAACTCGTCCCGCGTGACGATCGGCACCAACGGGCCTGGAGAGATAGATCCAATCCCGCTCATAGCAACGGGAGCCCAAGAGCCAGCTCTAGCGTCTTGACGGACTTATTGAGCCGGTTTGGAGGCTAAGTTCCTCGTCGAGGTCTCCAGTTAACGGCAGGGTCGGATGGGAGGCGTTAACATGGAACTCGTGGAACAAGCTACGAAGAACGTGTTCAAAACAACCTTAATCGTCCATATGTAGGGTCTGAGATAGCCTTGCGGTGTTGCCGCGACGAGCGTGGTCTGTCCCATAGGAGACTAGTACGGTGCACTTTAATCAAAAGATGGTGGACTAACACATCCGACCTTCACACGTTTTCCAGAGGCAAAGGCCAGGGAGCTGACCGAACGGATGCCACATGCATGCGGATCCTTGTGGCAATAGAGAAACTGCATAGAAACTTTCCAAGGATTGCGCAAATCTTGTAAGCAGCATCCATTAGGGGAACGGTGTCTTCCTTATCTTGCACAGTAGAAACTGCCTACTTGTTTTAAAATGACAGCCATTAACTTCGCAGACTGTATTCTTCTGGTTAGAAATACAACTAAAAAGTAACTTCAGTCTTCTCGACGTTTACGGGTAAACCGACCGATTTACCAAGTCTTAGTCATGCTAATGGCCTCAGCAGCATACCGCCTACCTTTATTAAGCATCACAGACACTGATGCGAAGTTAACGAAAAGACAGTCGGCGCTTATAAAAACGATATTGAAATTCAAAAACACGCCATGGTGTTATGATTTGATCGGTACATACACGTTCGGTTGGTAACCGGGTTTGGTTGAGTCTCATCCAAGAGTCGCGCAAACTGAAATTATCTGAGGATGACAGTGCATATTAAAGGGGCTAGGGTACGGCCAACAGTGTAGATCCCAGTCACAAGACATATCAGCTCTCTTCCCACAGTAATAAACGTCATGCGCTTGAACCTGTTATAAGGCGTTATCGGTGATTGTTAGGAATGTTGCCAACTGACAGAAAACTGTCCTCCAGAGGAAACTCTTAGGCTGTTATGTCTCCTGTCCTTACGGCCTTACCACTTAAGAGATATGAGCCATTCTTATTGCAGCCTGGCACATCTGGATTAGGGATCAGGCAGAGTGGCACACTTGGTCAGCTACTGAGCCCTCACCCACCACCGAGCGTCTTTGGCATGTCATCAGAACATGGAGGGTGTGAAAGGTCTCCGTCATTGGCGAAGAGAATGGGCTGACCTATCTAGATACGCTGCTATAGATCGTCACACGTGGCGAGGCACAATCTGTGATACTGTCGAGGCCGGCTAGATCAGACATCATTGCGAGCGTAACAAACACAAGTCACTAGTTTGATGCTTTTTGGTTAGCTCTGACCGATTTTGCCGCAATTTTCCTCAATTGGCAGAAGCATAGTTCTGAGACTATGCTCTAGTTGTCTGTTCAGACCACTGGCAATTTATTAAGCCCATCCAGTCACTTCCGCATACTTGCGCGAAGGGGAAAAGTTCCCGAGGACTTTAAGGATAACCATTTTCTGCTACTTTCTTCGAGTAATGATAAAATACGAGACCAGACTTTTAAGCTGGAGGGTTCATCGTGTTAGGTGGTCGTTTTTTTCGCATCATGGCACACTACACGGGACATTGAGAGCACGAAGGAGAAGCGAACTATCCGGCGTTTACAAAGGAAAAAGTGGTCTGGCCAATATATGTTATCTTTTTGGCACCAAGCACTAGTCGACCATAGTAGCATCCAAGCACGATATCAGGTTAGCGGAGGTTTACAGTAAAGGTGAAAGAATATCGTGGTGAAAACCAGCTGATTTCGATCAGCAAAGCCCAACATCCTCTCACATAGTCGTGTGGAGAAACAGGCCCCAGGCCAATAAGACAAATGTCAGAAGAATCATCTGGATAAGATCGTCAATTTTCATTTCTCATAATAAGCAGTAGGTGACAGTAAGGGAATCTTTAAACTATGTCTTGCAGCTGTCAGTATAATTTCCCTTCATGTTGGGAGTCGACATCTGATATTGACGCAGAGACGGTGACGACAGAGATGTTTATGAAATGACTCCGCAATAACATAGAACAGACCTCGTTTCTTCCGTTTTGTATGTGTAGGAGAACATTTCTACGAATTTCGCTGTTTTTTTTTCCTGTTATGCACTGCCAACTGCTGCATTTCAAACGCGATTATTCCAAAGGCTCTCGTGCAGCCTTGGCGGGCAGATAACGTCGAAAAATGTAAAAAGTATACATGCACCTCGGACACAGCAGTACTCCTTAGAACATAAGAAGGAGCACTTTGGTGAGAAAGTTAGTGTACTCGAGTCTTTTATGCATACTTTCAGTCCCTCTTAAAAGCCTAGTTGCAGTATGGTCACTCCTGGATGAACAATGACAAAGGAACTAACGTAATAATTAACGGTAGAAGAAGCCCGCCCGTTACACATGGTGTGCAACTCGGCATTCATCAGCGTAAGTAACAAACCGAGAAGACCAGGTTTCGTTTTTTACACGACACAGAAATACTTGAAAAATTTTGCCGTAGTAATTATTAAAGAACCATTGCGAAAGAAATATTTCCTTTGATAAATTCGCTTTGAATTTAAGCTTGCATTCTCTTAAGCGTTCAGCGGGCTGAATAAAAAACTAAATAACTCTCCTAATGTTTGAATTCCTCTTCAGAGGAACCCCCCTCGATCGAGTGGGGACCAAAGTTAAAGTGTGGACAGTCCACGTTCACGACTTACCTAGATTCTATATATCAAGCATCCGAGCTATCATTTTTTCATTATTTAGCATGAAAGGTAGTCAAAAGAACACGGATACCTAATCTTTGAGGTTAATAACATCTACACAACTGTGTATACACGCAGTGGGCTCCATAGAGTCCACTCAAACCTATCGGTAGTGACTATCGGTAAAAGGGATGTAGAAACCATGTGAAACACAGAAAGAATAAAAAATTGAAAATAAAAATTTTGCCGAATGCAAATGGCGTTCGGCGAGTTTATCAAATGATCACACCTGCCCTGGCATCGCTGACAAAACCTCCTTTTGAAACTGCGGGCTCTCCCACCAAGCGATGAATGGCCTGGTGTTAAGGCCGTAAGCTAGTTTAAGCCCAAGGCACGCAGAGACTTCGAGCAACTAGTTTCCTGACTGGCCTGTGGCCCAATATTGTAGTCTGGATTGCGGAACTCTCTACCCGCCGGAACAAGGTTGTCTACCCTGATATTCCAGTTCACACTTTGGTCACATTCTGCTTACTTTAATTTACCTTCTGCAAAACACTTAGCCCCTGTTAGCATATCACACGTCTGGCGTCGCCTTGCCGCCACGGCAAGATATGGCGATGGCGTAGCAGGATGACGCTATTTGGTGTGGCTAAGGCGTGGCATTCAACATGATCGCGCCGTTTAGCCATGCCATGCTAAATCGCGTGAGTTGACTTCTTTCTCCTCGTTTGTTTTCACCCCTTAAGACTTCGATTTTGGTGCTGGGAGTGCAGCCCTTTAGTACGCTTCAATCTATATCAACGTACCTTCATGTTTAACAAAGCAAAAACTGCAGCGATAAGCGCTCTAGGTAGGTACATAAACGAATACCCAACGTAGCACCTACTGCATCGCGTGAGAATGGAATTGGACAGAAAATTTAGAAAAGACTGTTTATTGAGAATTTGCAATTTCAAAAGTTAAGAAAATATTGTACAAACATGCAGTCGTCAGTCAGGGAAATTTATACAGCTTCTTAATCCGAGAAGAGGGA